>JACEHZ010000093.1:1040000-1325000 GCA_017893485.1 Hemerocallis citrina
ACCCAGTTCTCACTCCTCCTCTTCTTCCATCCCATCATTAGTACACCCATGTAGAACAGTGGAATAGGAACATTTCCCTCACCTCACCATGTAACTCTTCTTGGCATAGCAGGCCCAATTCATTGGCCTCCATAAATACATCACCTACTATTTTTTTGGTCCAGCTCCCCTTGAATTTGGGCCATGCCCAAAAGAGCTCAGATTTTTGAAACCGCCCTACAGCCATTTCCACTGCTTCTTGAAAGAATAATGCTACACCCATTACCAATTCCACTACATTCTCTTCGCTACCTTAGGTGGCACACTCCAATAGGTAGAGGAAGAGAGAGTATGTGGGGGAACTCTCCAATAGGAGTGTGTCACCTAAGGTAATGAAGAGAATGGTAGTGAAATTGGTAGTGGGTGGAACATTACTCTTCCTGAAATTCTGTTCGAGTTAGCATCAAAATTGCCGTTTGAGAGTGTGCCATGTTGTTGGTGTCAGAGCGTTTATTCCTGACTTGCCTTGTACACGCGACAAGACCCCTGCCGCAGCTGCTCCACCTTCAAATCCCTTATCTCTAGCTGTCTTCGCTACTGAAAATCTGGTCGATTCGTTAAGGCCCCTTATCCCTTCATGACGGCTGGCGCCCGTACTCTCATTTTGATTCTCTGTCCGTTGTGATCCCATGAACGCTGTATTGGACGATCCTGATTATTTCCTTGTTGATCTAACGGTGTGCTATCCATTGATATTTTTTCTTTTGCGGTTGGCATGGAAGGATTCTGATTCAATCGCAGTAGATCCGATGGATGGAGTGTTTCTTCAACCCCGGAATTTCTTTTTAAGCGCGCCTCCAAAGTTGCCTCTGAATGCTCCGACAAACCTCGAAAAGTGACCTTCTTCCTCTTCACCATCATTTTAACCTCATGTCTTTCCTCTTCGAACTCAGTGATTATCACTGACGAGATGAGGCTAAGATCTTCCACCCCAATTGGAATTCTCGCATACTCACCTGGATAATGGTAAAAATCGCAGCAAATCAGAGCCGTATGATTCAAGCACAGAGCCTAAAGCTTCTACAGATAGATTAATCATAACGGGCATCTTTAACAAGTCCGGACCTTTTTCAGACTCATCTAACAAGACATGTGCCACTTTCAAGCCCATTAAAAGTGACAGATTATGCCTTGATAAAAGAGACATCCAGCCCATAACGGTTGTGAGTCAAATCTCTTATGCCCATACAAAAGAGTCTTATCTCTTTGGAGAGAGAATTAACAAGAGATAAGGTATTCATATCAATCTAATGGATTCATATCGATATGTTAAACTGTTTCGCAATCCTATAAATATCCTCCTCCCTCCTCAGCCAGAAGGAAATTCATAATTTCTCTCTCAAACTCCTTTTCTCTCTTTGGTTCTAACTTGAGCGTCAAAGGGTGTCGTCGGGGCCATCCCCGGTGTTTCAGGCATTTTGCAGGTCCATCGGCTGCGTCAGCAACCGTTGGATTCAGATCACGGTGTTTAATCAACTCTCGGGAGCTATAACTAATTTTTATGATAACGATCAAAGGTTAGATCTTTAGTAGTTTCCTTCAAATATAAACTCACTATTTGTTTGTTTCCGCACCAAAATTAGCAGCAACACGCGTCGTGTATGAAAATTGTTGTTCTTATCCATGGAAATGAGATACCCAAATCCACCCACTAGATTTTGAAATGCCGACCGCACCCAATAGTGATATGGAAAGTTGAAGAGACAGATCCAAATTGCAAGCATTAAATCCATCGCACCGTAACTTCTCAACCATCTACTCATTGTCACATACCGATCTTCACCCTCTAAACTTCCCATCGACTGCAACTCTTTAGTTCTTTCCTCCGTTATGCTAAACACCATCAAAATGTCATGTTTCACTTTTTGCACCTCCCATTTCCAATTCAGCGAACGCCTAATGCTATCGGAGAGCATATCTATGATCAATTCTATGGTTGGGTTGCTTGTATGTATTTTGAGCATAATACACAGATTCATTCGACTCTCGAATTTTGCAATGATCGGATTTGGTGTGATCACTTCCTTGATTACTTTCCTACCACCGTCGTTACGGTCCTCCGACTTAGTATGGCCCAACTTGCTGCCTAAACCACTACCAGGCACCACCGGAGCTGGGGATTTCGATTGGGCACTTCCTGACAAATTGTTTCTAGGACAAGCTTTGGAGATGTGACGGTATTTCTTACAAGCATAGCAAAACCAATCATTCACATAATTTTGGGTAGATTGTATGACCTCTCTCCTCATATTTGTGGCATTGGGAAAGCTTATACGCCGTTGCTGGTGTTGTCGACGATGAGGAATTCAATTTTTTCACCTTCTTCTCCGCCTTCTTTACTCTCTTAGGCTTGTATAAAGTCCACTCCCCTTCTTCATCCTCCTTCTTCTTCACCATCTCAATCTCCGGAGGTACCTCTATACTCCGTTCGTTGGTCACCCTCCTCATCTCTTCCTCTCTTGGTCATCGAGCTGTGGGGGTTGATGCTCTGGTAGTTGCTCTTGTGGTAATCTTGTTGTTTTACTTTTTGATTGTCTCTCCGGGTTCCTCTCATCACATCTAGGTTGTAATGGAGGGAGAATGGTGTGAAGAAGTGTTAGGTTTCGAAGGTAATCACAGATTAAATATATAGCGGAAAAATTATAAAAATATCGAAACCTAGCCATGGATCCATGTGAAAACCATAAAGCGTGTTTAGGAGTTATACCTTAAAGATGGATCTGCTGTCTCCACAGTATGCCGATTACAATAATGCAATATTGCGGTGGTTCTACGATATCCACATGAACGGAACGGAAAATGGCTCTCCCTTAGACCATGGTGCTAGCTGCGGGAAGGAGATGTTCCTCACGATCTCTCACTCTCACTTTCTGTGACGGCTAGAGTTTTTTTTCCACACAACTTTTCCACAGAAACATATATATAGGTGCAGAAAATCAACCCTAAGAGAGTAATGAGGCTGTTGGGCTCACAATCTGACCTGGATCAGATTCATATGTGGGCCTTTGAACTTTAGTCGGCCCATTTAATCTAATTAAATGTCCAATCAATGTCAGGATTTCAAGTCTTACTTGGATCCCCAATTAAATTCATCTTATGAGTTTAAATCCCAATTTCGATCCATTCTATGTATGTGACCCTGTAGGTTCCCTTTACGTTGACAGTAATACTAAAATCATATACTAGTATTACAAACAGTGTGCAGTATCTAGCAATACATTACTGCTACTCAAGTAACGATAATGTCAGTGATTTGACATAACCTATTCGTGACCAATGTTACTATTTAGTCTAGCCCCTTTGTCCAGATATCTTAATTGACGACAAGGTATAGAGTGTGTCACTATTGTATAGTTCAATCTTTGGTTTCTTACTGTCCGAGTAGACTTACTAAAACAAACGAGCTCAATATCTCATATTGACTCATTTGAGCATGATCATGTATTTTGCAGTATCACTCAATCAAGGGCCCTGTATATATCACTTCTGTTATGTAGGAGAGACAAATCTTATCTAAGTCACTCACATCCCTCTGCATGATTTGTAGTGTATCCAATAGTCAACTTTATAATCATCTTATTACAGAAAACATTTGACGGCATTAAAACATATAACTTTTCATGTAGGAAACCGTAGTGACTTCAAGTAAAAAGACTACGTACACCATGGACACTATGAGAACCGCTTATGACACTCATATAATGATCCATGCAGTGTTCTCATGGAGGGTCAATCCAGTACATTATTATTCTAATATGTACTCATGTGAAGACTTGATATCTCATATCCAGGGCCCGTGAGAATGGTCATCAGTCTACACACACTAGTCTCTATGTATTATCGTTGTCCTAATTCAGAATAATATTTGATTAGGGACATTTAAGAATAGTGTTCTGATTTCAGTTTTAACTATGAATTCTTTATGGAAATTTCATATTTCTTAAGTTTTCTTGGCTTTCTTTGCTTAGGAGATCAGCCTTTTTGGCATCTCTTACCTCTGATCTTTCCTTGCTCCTTTAAAACTTCGGTTTTTTTTATACTGAAATAAAAAAAATATCAAACATGCAATCCATATTTAGCTGTTGTGCTAAATAATGAAACCAGAGAGAGCCACCTTGAGACATGTAAACCACAAAATCAAATATACTAAAATAATGAAATTATTTTTAAAATTCAGTATTTAAAATAGTTATGTTTTTTTTTCGCATAACATGTGCATAATATTTTGTTCAATTCTCTGTTTGTCTAGGATTATTCGTTGACTTTTAATTTTATTTAATATTTCTAGGCAAAATACTACTACTGGAAAGTTTTTATCAAAGTGTCAAAGATGTTAGAGATTCATGGTATATTGCATACAAAGCCTATTCACAAAAACCAATGTTGAAAATGATGAACCTTATTGTCGAAAATGTCAAAAAATAATGTTGAATATAAGCTAAGGTATACAGACACCATATTATTAGTTTTTCATTTTTTTCATTCTTCAATCAGTTATAAAAATATTATTAATTAAAAATAAATTGTTTTAGATATGTATTCAAAATCACAATAAAAGACACAAGTAGGTAGACAGAATTGACTTTACTTGATAAGGAAGAAAGATGCATCATCGGCTGTTCAGCAAAGTCCTGAAACATATTAAGAATAAGCTATAATATGTTATTCCCATAATGTTAAAAATAATCAAAAGCTAATTACTTAATTCTATATGCATGAAAAAATGTTGAAAATTTTAATTGAAGGACCAAGACGTGATTGGAGATGAGTATACTTTCTTTTTTTATCAAATCACAAAATGTCACGTATGGAAACAACTACAAGAACAAGAAGTAGCGAGCAATTTTAAGTTCAAGAAAGTTAAAATTGAAAATGATGATTGATCTTATGAAAAATATGATGATATGAGTTTAGAATTTACTAAGTTATTCTTTTTTTAATATATTTTCCTATAGTTTTTATGTTTTAGATGATATAATTATTTACATGTTATTTTGTATTACTCAAGACTGATTATAATGTTTAGAGTATTCAGTATTAAAATTTTAAGTATTTTGTGTACATAATTAATATATAATGATCATACTATATATTCATTTGAGTTCTAAATGATTTTTTTTTTCTATGATTGATTTTATCAACAATATAAAACATTGTCATAATATTCAACTGGTGCATCCATGCCACGTGCACTTGGTGAATGGTAAATTTCAACTAGTGTATATATATATACTAGGTTTGCCCGTTGACACGTGCCTACGGCACGTCTTCGGAATGGTGCATCTTGTTTGATCATATAAAATAATTTTGGAGGTCCAGCAAATTAATTGAAGTAGCAAACATAGAGCAAATAACATATTATGTATATTTTTTTCATTTTTTTGAATTATTTTTAAAGTTTTTAATTTTTTTAATTTTTTTAGTTTCTTTATTTTTTTATTTTTTTTAAATTTTTAAAAATTTTATTTTCTTAATTTTTTGAATAGAAGAGGGAGGGAGAGAGCGAGAAAGAGGAAAAAAATAAATAAATAAATATATGAGTGGTTTTGGGTGGGGGATTTGAATTTGAGTTTTGGGGGGAAAAATATGTTTTGTGAGGTTAGATCTGAGCCTTTGATTTTTGGGGGGATTGAAGGAAAGCCACTTGATAGCTTTCTTTGTGTTTTATTATATAGATATATGGAAATCTTCCGTTGCACACTACTTTCTATGAGCACTCACAGAGTAAAGCCCCCATGAAACACTACTTTCCGTGAGCACTCACAGAGTAAAGCCCCCATGAAAAATCCGAACAGCTCATCTTGTTCTACATGACTAAGATATATATATATATATATATATATATATATATATATGGAAATCTTCTGTTGCACACTACTTTCCGTGAGCACTCACAGAGTAAAGCCCCCATGAAAAATCCGAACAGCTCATCTTGTTATACATGACTAAGATAGCCTAACAATAATAAATCAAGTAATTTAAAGTTTATTTGCCCATGATTTACATCATCAAAAAATTGTATAGCTGAAAATTCTAACAACATGATGGATTGGCCGAACAACATGATGGATGGGCAAATGAACTTCAATTACTTGATTTTTTATTGTTAGGCTATCTTAGTCGTGTAGAACAAGATGACTAGTTCTGATTTCTTATGGAGGCTCTACTCCGTAAGTGCTGACAAAAGTAGTGATATATATATATATATATATATATATATATATATATATATAGAGAGAGAGAGAGAGAGAGAGAGAGAGAGAGAGAGAGAGAGAGAGAGAGAGAGAGAGAAATGCTCCATTGCAAACCACTGAAGCCGTTGCTTGGAACAACGACTTCGTTTATTTTGAACCTAGGCCGTTGTTCCAAACAACGACTTAGGTTATATTCGGAACAACGACTTAGGTTTATAACCAAAGTCGTTGTTTTGGAACAACGACTTAGATTTATAACCTAAGTCGTTGTTTCCAACGACTTAAGTGGTTTGTATACCCGTTTGCACGAGACCTGGTTGCAATGGAGCATTGCTTATATATATATATATAGAGTCCCCTTCCGTTGTGCACTAGGCCTTTGTGTGCACTCGATCTTTCCGCCTTCGTATTGACGATCCGAACCGTTCACATCGATCTACACATCTGAATTAGTCTAAATATGTAAAATCAAATCATTTGAAATTCATTTGCCCATCTATTGAAGTGTTACAAATTGTATGGCTAAAAATCGTTGTTTTTTATAGTCACATGATGGGTGGGCAAATGAATTTCAAATGATTTGATTTTATATATTTAGACTAATTTAGATGTGTAGATCAATGTGAACGGTTCAGATCGTCAATATGAAGCCGGAAATGCCGAGTGCACACGGAGGCCGAGTGCACAACGAAAGGGGACTCTCTCTCTCTCTCTCTCTCTCTGAGCAAGTTGCTCATACCCCTTTTTCCATATATATATATATATATATATATATATATAGGATATTCATATCTTATTTGCTTTTTTTGGACGGATCCGAATCCGACCGGGTAAAGGTTTTTCATATCCGAATCTGCAAAATTTTCAGATTCGAAACAGGATCCGGGTCCGAATCAGATATATCCATATTCGGGAGCGTCCCTAGATTTAAACATCCATTAATGCTTAGCTGGATCCCTCATTACTATAAGATGATTTATTGCCGCCAGATCTGGATTGCTAGTATATTTCAGTAGAGTTCATTGTACATGTTACAACCATCCATTAGTACATTGAGACTGTGTCCACTTCATTCATCAAAGTAATGATGGATAGTTGAATCTTGATCACAGACTGACTCTTTAGTAGTAAAGATGATCAAAATCAATCTACATCAAACATTAACCTTAGATGCGCATTTTCAAGAAATCAGTGAATCCTGCTACTTAGCAACTTTTGGTAGGAACTCCTCTGAAGCATAGGCTATAGTATCATGTAACCAAAGCTTATGACTCTGTTTTTGTACTTTTGCCGGAGCTATCATACCTTATATCTGTCCAACTTGTTTGCAACTAACCAAGAGACAATGTCCTGATTGCTATTGGATGGGGTGGGTGATTGAGTGGTGGTCGAATTCAGAGTCCTGGTTTGAGCCAAGACTTTTCCATAAAAAAAAACTTGTTTGCAACTATAACTATGCGTTTGAGTTTTGTTGTATAATAAGTTGATCAGTTACATGCAACTACAGCTGTGAACTTGCGATGATTCACGAAAACTTTGCCGTGCTACCCCACTTTTTGAAAATATTTGGCATTCTGCCCCACTTCCCAAAATAATTAGCGATATGCCCTTGTTTAGAACACGTCAGTGAGAAACGTTATTGGGAAAAACGGCATAGGTTATTTCGATGTCGTTCTTCCCAATAACGACATCTGTTTGAAAAAAAAGTGTCATGCCGTTATTTGGAATAACGGCATAGGTTGTTATGCTTTTCGATAGCTTGTACTCCACTTAGAGAAGAAATTGCAAGTGTGAAAATCTTATAACAGATGCCGTTATTTCAAATAACGGCATTCTCAATACTGATGCCGTTATTTGGAATAACGGCATCAGTTATAATTTTTTATATATAAAAAAGTAACTTATTATTCATCTCCTCTGACGAATAAGTTAAAAAAAAAAAAAATTATAACTGATGCCGTTATTCTTATAATTTTATTTTTTTAAAAAAACTTTTTATTCATTCTCTCTGTTTCCAAACAACGACAAGAGTTCATATTTATATATAACTGTTTCCAAACAAAGTACTTTTTTTTCATGTTGTTATTTGGAATAACGGCATCAGTCATTCAAATGCTGTTATTCAGGATAACGGCATTGTTTATAAGTTTTTTTCACACTTAGAACTTTTTAAAGTTAGAAGATTCACACTTGTAAGAGAAATATACTGATGCCGTTATTCCAAATAACAGCATGAAAAAAAAAGTAAAATAGATGCCGTTATTAAAAATAACGGCACGTAAATAACCTATACCGTTATTTTCAATAACGATTTATACTGACGTGTCCTAAATAAAGACAGATCGCTAATTATTTTGGAAAGTGGAGCATAGCGTTAAATATTGTCAAAAAGTGGGGCAGTATGGCAAAATTTTCATGATTCACTAGCTGTGTTTCCGGTGGAGGCGAAGAAGGTTATGCCAAAAGTTGAAGTCGAGGGGATGGTAGGGGATGATGACGAGACAGTACTTTGTTTGTTTTTTTTTTTTTTTTCCCCCTTGTTTTGAGTACTTTGAATTAATGACACGGTGTTATGATATAGCAGATGATTAAGCACTGGTTCTGCGCTGCGAATCAGTCTCACTTCAAAAGTCTCTAAAAGTTAAATGTATAAATCACGTGATAGAAATACCAAGTATAATTACTAGTTGAAAGCTACATTACGGCCTTAATTTTTTTGATGAATCATTACGGCCTTAATAATTGGATCAAAAATCCATTAATTGTTTTTTTTAAAAGATCAAATCGACATTAGGTGATGACTCTGGCTATATACGGAAAATCGTTGACACATTGGTTTTAGGGATGGCATTCGGACCACTCGGACCGGGCTGGGCCGGATTCGATCGGGTTTTGACCGGTCCTGGGCCACCCGGGCCGGGCCGGGCTCAAGGTAAGAAACCTTGGCCCGGACCTGGCCCCCGGCCCCTAGTGTGGGGGCCGGGCCGGGCCGGGCCGGTTCGCGGGCCGGGCCCGTGTATGAGGAATATTTTTTAAATACAATAAAATAAAACAAAACAACCCTAGGATCATGCAATATACTCTATACAATTAAATACAATAAATATAACATTATAGATATAATTATATATTATTAAACATAGGAACCCAATTCTGGACAGCAGTAGGTTGCTGTACCAAAATCAGAATTTCCATTGCTATAGGACAGCAAATGTGGATCCGTCATGTGGTCTAGAAACTAGACTGCTGCCTGGTTCCAACGCATACTTAAAGTCTACATTCCGACAACGATAGCTAGGTGAAATTTAGTGCTCTTTACAGATTTTAGTTTCTGGCTGGGTATCGATGTTGACTAATTTCAGTTATAAAGGCAGTAAATAATCATTACAAAAATCAGTAAAAATAATTTTTAATACCCTAAGCATGTTATCTACAAATCTGGAATTTATCTTGGCCATATATGATCATTAGTTCACTTAATCTAACAACCTAATATGGTATGCACATGAATCTGAAATTACAGCGCAGCTGTAGCAAAAGAGTCATAACTCGGGCAATATAAGTCGGAATTCAAAATTCTGGAGGCTATTGATATCTACACTTAGGGCTACGTTTTATTTTCAGGAAGCGACTGATTTTAATGACGTTATCTAGGTCGAAACAGTACAACAAGATTCAGGTTGGCAAAATTTTCAGAATAGTCAACATGTTTATTTTGAATAAAACGGTTAAAAAGTTAAGAATGATAAATTGGAGTTTAATAATCATAAATCACAGCGAGCCAATCCTATGCGAACATAGTATTATGGTCGATGATGTCCATAATTCTACTAATTACAATTCCACTAATTTATCAATAGCAATCACATGAACAATCAACTCTAATATACAATCTACAATAGTTGTCTTTAATGTCATGAGATGAAATGTGATAATAATTTCCTATTCTTATATTCAATAACTAACTATATGGGAGGATGTAAGTTCCCTATACATTAGAGGCAAAAAGACGGCACGAAGTCAAGATTACCACTTGGATTCGCTCGTGTAAATCCATAGTATCCCAACGATAGATACAATAATATTTTACGATATTCAATACGGATCCACTTGCGGAATTCAATAAAAATATCGAATACGATACAATAAATATTCGATAAGAAATGACTTGCCTTTTTCCTTGTAGACGATTCGACAATTAATAGAGAATAACGTGATCAGAATTTCGGAGAGCAATCCCAAGAGCACGTGCAAAACCGTACAAAAAAATCCAAGTAGCAACAACAATCAGCAACTCAGTGCCTATTCCCACATTGGATCCAGACAAAACAGCAAACAGCAAGAGGGATCTGCTGCGCCAAAAACACCAAAACAGCGAATACAACCAATCACAATCTTCCCCCACACCAGATCCCAAGCGGAACAGCGAACACCAAATCTCGGATCTGTTGTGGCCGAACACACAACAGCGAAATCGACCACTAACGCTCCGTCTACCTCCTTTCGACACAGTGAGAAAAGAGAGAGATCGTGAGCGGTGCGAATGCAGGGCGACGCTCGTGACGAGGCGAGGGCGGGGATCTCCGCTGGTGACGGCGACGCTGTGGTCGGGACGACAACAGTGACCTCGATGAACTCCGACGAGCAAGCTGTGCCTTTGTTCGAAAACAGGGGATGGCGAACAGCGGGAGGTTTGTGGTGGTTGCGAGGTGGTTCGGGAACTCAGGAAAAGGTGGAGATGGGTTCGATGGCAATATGGTTGTGACGATGGTGTTCGGCAATGGTGATGGGTGTAGACGATGGGGGTTGCGGTGGACTTAGGAGGTCGCAGAAAATGGCGATGAGCGGTGGTGGAGGTCGTGGATGGGTGCAGGCGAAGCGGCAAGGTTGGGTTCGAGCAATGGGGATGATGGTTTATGGGTTCGATGGAAGGAAAACGATGGGACGGAGGTAACGACGAGGAAGGGGATGACGGGGCGAGTGCGATGGTGAAGGAATGGGTTCGATTTTTGGGTGAAGGCGAGAAGGAGAAGGATGGAAGTGAGCGGGAGAGTTGAAGGGGGATGGCTGCACAGTGAATGGGGTTAGGTTAGGGATGAACAGTATATGGGGTATTAAATTAGTATTTGACTGAATCAGTAATAAGAGAGATTTTAGGGCTCAATAATAGGGATTGAATTATTCAAATTTGGGGGAGTTACGGATTATGGAGATTGTGGGGAGTGATGAGGAGGGATCTTAGGGATTGGCTGTTAGGGAGAGATTGGGGGTTGATTGGGTTATTGGGTTTGGGTGAGAGATCCAATAGGGAGTGGATATGGGCTTGGGCTTAAAATATTTAAATAAAACAATTAGGTTGTTGGGCTGAATTTTTGGGTTCAGATTAAATATAAAATTAAATAAAATCAGAATGTGGAATTGGGCTTAAATAACAACTGAGCTCACATTAATTGTTAATAAAAATAAAAATGCAAACTTGGCTTATACTAAACAATTGGACTCCAAAATAGTTTGAATAATAAAATCAATTAGGAAAAAATAGTTATAAGGTACTGATGCTGTTTATTTCTGGGAGACGTGTGGATGCACCAGGTGTGAGTTCGGACTCAATTTGTATTGGAGGAGAATGCCGCTCGTCTGCCGATCTTCGGTTGACCTTCTGGGACCTGCGATGGGCTCGGAAAGATGTTGAAGGCTGGGCTCGGATCGGAAGGGTCGGATCCGAGGTCTTGTGTACCTGCAGACGGTCCTGAAACACCGGGGTTTATCCCGGCGGCGGACCCTCCGACGCTCTAGTCAGTCTCTGTGAGAGAGTAGCGATAACTAGGTATATTTAAGTGGCAAAAGATTCATTACCTCAAAAGGTGGGTGTGGGTCTAGTATTTATAGAGAATCCCAACCGGGTTTGGTTCCTCTTGGGGGCCGGGTCTGGATCCGAAAGCCCGTGGGCCTGACGTGGCAGAAGGCCCAGGGAGTTTAGGGCGGACGTGGCGATACCAGGAGTGGTATAGGGCTGACGTGGCGAAACCCTTGGCGGTATTTGGAGCTGACGTGGCCCATCGTGGGCCTCCTGTGCTTCTGGGGGGGATCGGAGGGCCCAGGCTGCGCCAGGTCATCCTTCTGCCCCGCCAGAGAGGGGGGACGGCCTGTGGGACTGTCCCGGATCGGACTCCGAGGGCTACTGAGGCTCGTCGGTACGAGGAGGCCAGTATCGTGAGGGCAAACACGAGGTTCGGCGCCGACCCTGAAGTGGTCCGGAGCCGAACCAGGTTGCTATCTTTACCTTTCTGAGTGGGAATTGTATTGGGCCCTGGTTGGGCCTCAGGCCATTTTTACACTGTCACACAAGCCCCCCACTCCTGCAGGGGGTGCGGGAGCTAGCCGTGGAGGAGTGCTTATGGTTGTAGAAATGGGATGGCGAGTCACTGGGCCTTCATGAGAGGGTCACCCTGGTGCCAGACCTGACCTCGAGCTTGGCGAGAAATTACTGGAAGGCAAGGGCGATGGCGAGCTGTGAAGCCTTCCTGAGAAGACTACCCTGGTGCTAGACCTGACCTCGAGCAGGTCGAGGGATTACGGGCCAACAAGGGGGTGGCGAGCCGTTGGCCTTCCTGAGAAGACCACCCTGGTGCCAGACCTGACCTCGAGCTTGGCGAGGGATTACTGGAAGGCAAGGGCGATGGCGAGCCGTGAAGCCTTCCTGAGAAGACTACCCTGGTGCTAGACCTCACCTCGAGCTGGTCGAGGGATTACGGGCCAACAAGGGGGATGGCGATCGGTTGGCTCCCTAGAGTGATTGAGCGGGGATATCCCGCCCTTCCTGTGGAGCATTGAAGGCTCTCCGAGAACGGTGTGATGGTCCAATTTCCTAGGGGCATTTAATTTCGCCGCCTAATAAATGTAGATGGCGCATGGTTTTCCGTTGGTTGACCTTCCCCGCGCCCCAACGGTTAGTCCCTGGGGGAGGTTATAAATACCTCCCCCCTCCATCGTAGGTATGATCAAAACAGGGGTGGCCCATTGGCCCTCAGAGGTGTCTGCTTCGGCGGACGCCTGTCTTTTGCTAATAATTCCGACCCTAGCAGCGTCGGAGAGGTGGTTACTTCTGCCGCCCGGATCTTCTCTTGGATCTGATGGACCTTGATACGGCAGCCAGATCTATGGGAGATCAGGGCGAGAGGGGTAACGGCCGAGATCCGTGCTGGTGGAAGAGAAGCCTCGGATTGGTGGTGGTTTTGCCGTCTGGATCCCTTTTCGGGTCAGACTACCCTGTCATGGATGTTTGGCCCGGGAGAGATCCGGACGAAAAGATGCACCAACCGTATTCCGGTCTTGGGGCTAGAGGGCCTCGGATGGTGGGACCACCTCCCATCGGGGGTCGGCCAGTCCGTCTTGATAGGGCTGCAGGCGATGGCGGTTTCTGTCCCACCCTCGAACTGTTTGGGGTTTCGGCTGCCGAAGCTGTAAGTCCCGGGCTGCTCGAGGGTGAGAGGGGAACTGGTCGAGCGCTGGAGCCCGGGGCGTCTGTCATATGATGGCGTCTTAAACCTTAAGTAAAAATGTTTTCTCCTTCGCGTATTCCATCCGAACCGACCCCAGAGTTGGGCTGTCAGTCTGGCGTCCGATGACGTCCTCAGCACAGGTTTCGAGGACGCGGCGCGATTTTCCAGGCGACAGTTGTGCGTCAATCAGTGAACAGTAATCGCGGAAGTCGAGGAGTCGTTCTTCCCTTATATAAGTATTCCCCCCTTTTTCCCTTTCGCCCACTTCAATCTTGCTGCTTTCTTTTTCAAAAAATCTCCCAACCCTTCAGCGATTGTTCTTGCAGTTTGCCGTACTTGGCTCGCCCTCCCGAAGCGGTCCCAGGTTAGTTTGGTAAGTTTGTTTTATCTTTAGGCACAGATGGATAGGGCTCAGTCCGGTTCGTCGGCGTTGTCGTCCAGGGGGGAAGTAAAGCCTGACTCTCCGTCGACGTCGTGGGAAGAGCCCGTGTTCGAGGAGGAGTCGGTGCCCGTTGTGGGCCCTACTGGCTTGGTTTCTTTGGAGGACTCAGTAGGTGAGGGGGAAGCGGTACACAAGACGAGGCTGTCGCGCTCCCGACGTCCCTTTGTGGTGGAGAGTAGCGGGTCGGAGGGAGCCGGCGACGGTTTGGTCGGCATTCGCGTGCTGGAGTTGTCTTCCGATGAGGAGGGAGGCGAGGGTGATATAGCGAGGAGATCCACCGTTCAGGGTCGAGGACCGTCGGAGCGAGTCAAGAAGGAGAAGAGGGCCCCAAGAAAACCGGGGTCGAGGACCGGCGGTTCGAGCAAGGCGCCTGTTTTCCGTAATCTTATGACGGGTTCGCCCGTTCAGCCGAAGCATTTCCGTCAGTATCCCGACGACCTTTCTGACCGGGAGCTCTTCGGAGTGCAACCCTCTTCGCCGAGCCGGAGGAGGGTGATGATGGACGCGATCTCGACCGTTTTGGAGGACGGGGATTTGGAGGTTCTGCAGCTGGCGTATCATATAGGGCCTGGTTACGAACTGCTGCTGCCGAGCTCCACTCTGCGCCCCACCGATCCCTTATCCGCTTGGTACTGTGTCTTCCCAGTGGACGCTTTTATCTCTGGCCTGAGGTTGCCAATCCACCCGTTCGTTAGGGACGTGTTGAACTGGGCCTCCTTGGCGCCCATGCAGTACGGGCCGAACTCTTGGAAGCAGATTATCTGCTTTGTGCTGATGTGCGAGGAACAGCAAGTACCCCTGCGGCTGAATGTGTTCCGCGCGATGTTGATGGTCAACCCGTCGGCCGAGGGTGTATACTATATCTCTCCCCGGAGTGGGGGGAAGGTCGTTCGCCACCACCCGGATTCCATCAAGGGATGGAAGGAGAAATATTTGGTGATCCGGAGTGAAGAGCCATGGGACATTCCCACTCGATGGAACCACTCCAAGCCGAACTACCAACCGCCGAGGCAGGGGGATCTGTCGGCCGATGAATGGGGGTTTGTCGAGCGCCTCCGCCAGTCACCTAGTATTGATTGGACGGAGGTGACGGAGACCACTCTGGCGAGCGCTGGACTGAGCCCAGCTGTTATGTGTATGTAGTTGTTTCTTTTCTCTGGGTCCTTTCTTGCTTTCTTGCTCATTGCTCTTAATGGTTTTTCCCGCAGGTATGGATGAGGCGTCGATCAAGGCAAAGAGGCTCGCCATGAGGAAGGAGAAGGCTGAGAAGGAGGCGGCGAAGAGGCCGAGGGGGTCGTCCCTAATCATTTCGGAAGTCCAACTCGAGCCGAGGACCAAGAGGGGTCGCTCCGAGACGAGCAAGGGTGTGGCTTCTTCGAAGGGTCAGGGCCTAGCGGGGGCCCCTGTTCTCGACAAGGGGAAAGGTCCCTGGGTCGAGGCCGAGGAAGAGGATCCGGTGGTGGAGTTGTTGCGGCAGCGGTGGGCTCCGGACTGGTCGGTTCTGATGGGGGACCGCCTGACAGAGGAGGCCCAAGCCGTTGAAGTGGTGGAAAAGCTGGCGACCCCTCGCGATCGCAAGGCGATGGAGGGTGAGCCCGTGGAGGTGGCGTTCGCCCGCCTGGCGCAGGCCACTGTGCAGGTAAGTCTGTCGACCCTGTCCCTCCTTGTTGATTTTCGTGCGGAGGCCTGATCTTTGTCTGCCGTTGGCTGTAGGCTTGCATACAGGGGGCCAACATAAAGAACCTGTACGAGGCGTCCCTGGCCCAAGAGCGAGCTCGAGCGGAAAAGAGCGAGCTGGAGATGAAGGAGATGCGAATCGAACTCGAGGGTTCGCATAAGAGGGAGCAGCAGCTGGAGCTCCAGCTCAAGGCCAAGGATGTGGAGTGGGAGAAGAAGATGGCCTCCCTGAAGACGAAGTTCACCAAGGAGGCGAAGGAGGTGCTGTCTACGGGCCAGCTGATGGTGATCGCGGCCCAGGACAAAAGCTATGCGAAGGCCCTCAGCCACGTGAGGCACTTCTTCCCGGCCCTCGATTTGTCCAAGTTTGAGTATGATATGGAGATCGAGGGGACGTCGAAGACTCCTGGCGAAGAAGGGCCTGCCGTCGACCCATCGGCCGACGCTCCCGTGGATCCGTCCGTCGGCGCGGAGGTGGGTCAATGAGTTGTGTAATTTTTGTCTTTCTTTTTCTCTCCCTCGATTGTGTTTGCCTCCCGCGGACTGGCCACCGCATTTTTTGTAAGAAGCACCTGGATTTATAGTGGCAAGAAAAGTTTTTTGACCGGCCGGTTGTTTTGACCTCGGACATTTCTGAATCTTCTTGAGAATGTGTGTTGAGCTGGTTGGTTATCTTGTAGGTCGCGGCTCTCCTCCCTGAGGGGGACTCCCGTAGTTTCTATGTGGCGTGGCTCCGGAGTAAGGTTAAGGTCCTGGAGGCCGCGCTGGCTCGTCATCGAAGGGGGGCTCGGGACACCGATACGGCTTGTAACTTTTATCGGAATAAGTCCGCAGTCTTAAGTGCGGAGGCGCGCCGGTTGAGAAGGGCGATGTGGGATCGGGAGCTCGGTGGCGCGGACCTTAGACAGGCCGGGCTTAGTACCTTGGTGCCGAGGCCCTCTCCTGGGGGGTTACCTTGCGACGTCTTTGTGGAGAAGGAGACGGAGATGCCTCGTTACGAGGCGATGTTGGGTGCCTCGTTCTCTTCCTCCGTGGGTCGACAGGCAGAGGGGGTTCCCTCTGCGCTGCTGCTATTGCAGCGGACGCGACCGGACGACGCCCAGAGTTCTGTGGCTGGAGTGTCGATTGGGGCTGAGGCTAAGGAATACCACAACGAGGAGAGGGGCCCCTAGTTGCTTGGTCGGAGTACTCTTCGTCCCTCGTTGGGCCCAAGGGGCCCTGATCTTCCTGATTTGAGATGAGTGGAGCGGTCTTGTAACGGTCTTTGTTTTTCTTTCGTTTTATTTTTTCTCTTTGGAATGAAAATAAAGGGGTATGAACAAAGAATCCTTTTCCTTCCTCGCACCGGCCAGTAGCGTAGCGCGCAATGTCAGAGGCAAGGTCTGGCTCCACCGCTCCGCGAGGGATCGAAGTGGGGCCTTAGGCAGGACCCTCGGTCCGAACTCGCACTGAGACTATCGAGACATTTGGGTTCGGACAAAAAAGGGGTATTTTTAGTATAAGGTAGGGAGGGCCGCTAAGGCAGCCCTTTACATACGAGGGTTTACACAAAAACAGATTTACATTTAGCCGGGCCATAATCTATGCTCGTTCGGCGTCGAGGGGGAACACACCTCCCCCGACGGTGGTCATGTAGCATGATCGCGCTGCTTCTTGGCTGCCTCGGACGATGCCGACTCCTTGAGGGGTGGGGAACTTGAGCTTCAGATGGTAAGCCGAAGGCACCGCTTGTAGGGAGCATAGTCCAGGCCGGCCAAGTATGGCGTTGTAAGCCGCCTTGACGTTGACCACCATGAAGTCCATGGATTCGGTCCTCTTGACAGGAGTCGACCCGGCAGTAACGTCGAGGGTAACAATCCCTTCTATTACGACCGGGACGCCGGAGAACCCGTGCAAGGTGTACCCGGCTGGCTTGAGTTTGCCTCGGGGTAACCTGAGATTTTCGAAGGCTTCGAGGAAAAGAATATTCACCGAGCTACCGTTGTCGACGAGGATCCTGAGGCAAACTCAAGCCATGTGGAGGTTACCGCCGACCTTGAAGGTGTTCGCTTGCCCCACTGCGACTTCACAATTAGCCATGTGGAGGTTAATGACGAGGGCATCGCAGTGGGGCAAGCGAACACCTTCAAGGTCTTCCCCTGAGAAGGAGACCGGCCTTGATTGCAGTTTGGGCGAGGGGTTGTCTCTGACAGCGTTCACCTCTCGGATGAAGGCTTTTCTGGAAGTGTTTGATTCACCTCCCATCGGCCCTCCGTGGACACAGTGCAAGATGAAAGGGATATCTGCGGCTCCCTCGGAATCGGGGTCCCGACCCTGGGTCTGGTTTGGAGGAGGGTTCGGAGGCGATTGCCTCCGGTTCCTAGCGTCTCGCCGATCCCGTGGGCCTTCTCGGGTAAACTCTCGGAGGTACCCTCTGGAAATGAGTTCTTTAATTTCGTCTTTCAGGGCTCGGCATTGGTCGGTTTCGTGCCCGTGATCTCTGTGGAAGCGGCAGTAAAAGCGCTGGTCTCGATTCTTGTTGTTATTAGATCGGGGGGGGAGTCGGACAATGCCTTTTTCTTCGATTTCCAAGAGGATGGCGGATATGTTATGCGTCAGGGGAGTGTACCTCTCGAAGCGGGAGACTGGCGGGACCTTCTTCATGGCCCCCGGGTCCCTTGGAGCTTTCTTTGGTGGTTCGACTTCCTCGGTCTTCCGCTTTCCCTTCCCGGTGGCATCCCTGGCATCTTCGGGATTAAGGGCCTCTTCTGCCCTAATGTATTTCTCGACCCTATTAAGGAGGTCGGGAAAGTCGACGGGGGGTCTCTTGGCCAGAGAAGCCTTCAGCTGTCCGGGGCGGACGTTGTGTCGGAATGCCGCTGAAGCGACGCCTGGGTCGAGGGAGGAGACCGACCTTGCCTCAGCGGTAAATCTCCGGACGAACACTCTGAGTGATTCCCCCTCTATCTGCTTAAGCCCAAGTAATGAGGCGCTGGTCCTTTCGGCCTTCCGGCTAGTGACAAAATGGGCAAGAAAATTGCCCTCGAGTTGGTCGAAGGAGTAAATGGAGCCGGGGGCGAGTTTCGAGAACCACTCGCGAGCTGGACCCCGAAGGGTGGCAGGGAAGGCTCGGCAGAGCAGGGGATCCGAGGCACTGTGAATCATCATGAGGGTCTTGAAACCCTCCATGTGATCAGCAGGATCTCCCTCGCCATCGTATGTCTCGAATTGAGGGGGTCGGAAATTCCGGGGTATTTCCGCTTGGAGGATGGGGGCGGAGAAGGGAGGACGGACAGGTCTGTACCCCTGAGCCACCCTTTGGTCGCCGTCCCCTATGTGATCGAGGCGGTCCTCCATTTCTTGTAGGCGTCTTAGGAGTACGTCATCGTCTTCCGGCTGGATCGTTGAAGGGCGGGACGCGCTGGCTTCGGCGTCCGACCCTGTTTGGGAATGGAGGGTTTCTTCCCTGGGGGCCCGTCGGAGGGCTCCCAGAATTTCTCTTCGGAAGTCTTGGAATTCCTTATGAGTGACGGGGGCTCCTTCGACCCGGTTTGGCCGGTCCGAGGGTTGTCTTCCGACTCGGCTGAGCGCGGGTCTTCGCACCTCAGGCGGCGGCCTCGGATGGTTCGGGACCGGGTTGGAAGCGGCCCTTCCCCTGCTGCGGATAATCTTGCGGTTGAGGATTACTCCCCGGAGGTCGGGCTGGGCTGGCCGGCCGACGCTCCTTTGGGACTCCCGAGAGGGAGCCTTGGGTTTCGACGTGCGTGGCCTGGCTTTATCAGTGGGTGGGGGCGAGTCCCGTTGGTTGACGGAGGAAGCAGCCCCCTTGCCTTTGGAGGCCATGAGGGTTCGGCTGTCGATGGCCTTTGAGGGTCTGGATCGGATCGGCTTCTGGAGCAGCTGGTTCCCACAGACGGCGCCAACCTGATGCTGTTTATTTCTGGGAGACGTGTGGATGCACCAGGTGTGAGTTCGGACTCAATTTGTATTGGAGGAGAATGTCGCTCGTCTGCCGATCTTCGGTTGACCTTCTGGGACCTGCGATGGGCTCGGAAAGATGTTGAAGGCTGGGCTCGGATCGGAAGGGTCGGATCCGAGGTCTTGTGTACCTGCAGACGGTCCTGAAACACCGGGGTTTATCCCGGCGGCGGACCCTCCGACGCTCTAGTCAGTCTCTGTGAGAGAGTAGCGATAACTAGGTATATTTAAGTGGCAAAAGATTCATTACCTCAAAAGGTGGGTGTGGGTCTAGTATTTATAGAGAATCCCAACCGGGTTTGGTTCCTCTTGGGGGCCGGGTCTGGATCCGAAAGCCCGTGGGCCTGACATGGCAGAAGGCCCAGGGGGTTTAGGGCGGACGTGGCGATACCAGGAGTGGTATAGGGCTGACGTGGCGAAACCCTTGGCGGTATTTGGAGCTGACGTGGCCCATCGTGGGCCTCCTGTGCTTCTGGGGGGGATCGGAGGGCCCAGGCTGCGCCAGGTCATCCTTCTGCCCCGCCAGAGAGGGGGGACGGTCTGTGGGACTGTCCCGGATCGGACTCCGAGGGCTACTGAGGCTCGTCGGTACGAGGAGGCCAGTATCGTGAGGGCAAACACGAGGTTCGGCGCCGACCCTGAAGTGGTCCGGAGCCGAACCAGGTTGCTATCTTTACCTTTCTGAGTGGGAATTGTATTGGGCCCTGGTTGGGCCTCAGGCCATTTTTACACTGTCACAGGTACTGAGAATTTAAATGCGGAAAAATACTTTTAAAAATACGTATTAATGAAAACAGGGGTTACAGTTCACCTTTGTATTGTATTTATTTTCTTGCCCTATACATCTTCAAGACTTGCTTGTTCAATACTTCAATTGTTCACAAATTTTGCTTAGAAAAGAGTTATAATAGTAAAGAGGGTAAACGAGTTTTTTGTGAATTTTTTGATGGGGTTTTGGGGGCTATTTATAGGGTAAAAATAAAATAATTAAAAAAAAACCCAAAAAACCAAAAAAAAAAAAACGGCTCTAAGAGCCGTTTGGGCTCTCTGTTCAACAGTGCCGCCCAAGTGTGCCCAACGGCTGCCTCTGGCTACCCGTTTGACCTGCGGGTCAACGGTTGACCCGGGGCGGGTCGAACGTTTGACCCGTTCAGGTCAAACGGTTCGCAACCCGCGGGTCGACCCGCGGGTTGGCAGGTAGGTTGGAGAATTTTTAACGGGTTCGCGGCCGGGTTCGGCGGGTTAGATTCGCTAATATCGAGACTCGGGTCGACCTGTTACTGTTCACGGGTTCGACCCGAACCCGAACCGCAGTTTCGCGGGCCGGGTTATACGAGTGGGTCGTAGGCGGGTCGACGGTTGACCCGGCCCATTTGCCATCCCTAGTTGACCAATACAATCTTGATCTACTGTACCCTTGACTTCCAATCTAAGCTTGTCGTTGCGCCAGACATCCGCCACTAAGGTATCACTGTTGGGAACTGCGTCTGCCGCTTCCGGGAAAAGTCCCATGAGAGTGTTATTTCCGCACCATTTGTCTTTCGAGAATCTTGTGATCTTTCCGTTCTCAACCCTACAGACAGTGTTAGAATGGAAAATGTCTCCCATTTTGGAAACCCCTTTCCACAGTAAGGAATTCCTACTATAAACGCTTCTCCTCCCGTATCTGAATTTCTTTCTAGACCGGTACTTAATGAAGAACTTACACCACCAGTTGTTTCGTTTATTAGCCAGCTTCCACCACCATTTACTGAGCATTGCTTTGTTCATGTCTCTAAGATTGATGATTCTCAGCCCTCCAAACTCTTTCCTCTTGCAAACTCTCCCCCAACTGACCAATTGAAAACCCTTCCCCCTCTCGTTTGCTCCTTTCCACAGAAATCTCCTTCTGCTTTTGTCTATTCTATTGATTACCCAGCTTGGTATCTCATAGATGGACATGAGATATATAGAGATGCTATTAATAACTGAGTTCAGCAGGGTAATCCTTCCTCCTAGTGTGAACAGTCGTTCCTTCCATCTGGCTAATCTTTTCTCGATCTTTTCAATTAATGGTTGCCAATCATCCATTGTCAAAATCCCTGGTCTAATTGGAATCTCCAGATACATCAAGGAAAAATCACCTTTATTGCATCCTAGCATCTGTTGGATCGAATTAATGGGAATAGAACATCTGTCGCTTAGCGGGATGATGCAACTCTTATTAAGATTGACCTTCACCCCAGCCCAGGCCTTGAAACACCTAAGGACTGTTCCCATCGCGTTGATTTCATCTTTTGACGTCGATCCAAACAATAAAATACATCAGCGTATTGGAGGATGGAAATCACTTCGGAAATCCCCTTAATCTTAATACCTTTAATGACGTTCTCCTTTCTGCCGTTGGCTATCATCTCTGCTAATCCGTCAGCTACAATGGTGAAGAGTAAGGAAGACAACGGATCTCCCTGTCTGAGCCCTCTTTGACATTTAATTTCCTTTCCAGGCACTCCATTGGTAATAATGAACGATTTTCCTCCTCTGACACACTTGTTGATCCACATTCTCCACCTTTTCCCGAACCCTTTGAGAAGTAAGGCCTCATCCACGCAATCCCACTCTACTATGTCATATGCCTTTTGAAAATCCACTTTGAGTAGAAAGCCATCCGTTTTATCTTTGTTTCTTCTGAACACAATTTCATGCGCGGAAGCTACACTGTCCACAATGTCCCTTCCTCTAATGAAGCCATAGTGCGAATCTCCGACAACCTCATTCAAATGTGGGCCTAATCTGTTAGCCAGAAATTTTTTTATTGCTGTTAAGGGATATAAATAGGTTTACCAAAGAGAATCAATTTGTTACAAACAAATCAATTTAAAAATGATAACTAAAGAATAGTGAGAATCAGTCAACATAGGAAAGATTTATGAACAGAATAGCTTATTTTAGGAGAGTGAGATAACAAGAATTAAATACAATAATCTAATTCTCTATTAGTTTTCTCTGTGATAAGTATAATAGTACTCTCAAACTCAAATAAAATTAACCTTCACGCACGATCTTACCTAAATAGGAACCATCATATAGAAAACCTAAAAATCAAACCTGAACTGTAAAGTTTAAAACTTTAAAACACTGCAGCATTTAGCCTTATAGGTAATGCATCTACCCATAACCTCCGACTCAAAAGGTAACCTCGATACATTCCTTTCAACTTCATGATCAATCAACATACTGTCACTAAGGAATTTTTTGTTCGTGTTAATATATTGCGCGCAGCTCGTCTCTGATTAAACTTGGGACAGGTTATGACTAATAGGTATGTAATATGTATATGTGAGTTGTGTCTGCATCAAATGGAGACCTATTTTTCGTAATTGAAGTTATATCAAACTACAAAATTTAGGAAAGAAAATCTTATCAGCTATGCTTTTTAGGATATATATCTCATATATACCAGCAGTTATAACCTTAGGATCGATGGAGTCGGGACACTACAGGATATATAAGTGTCACCATCCATGAAATTGAAGAAAATAATGTAGGATGCATATATATCGTCAAGCACAACATCTGACTCCTTCCTAGGGCAGGATATATCATATAATATAAATCATGGTTGATAGATATAGATATTTCCCACGTAACTTACCTACTATGTTCTTGTTCCAGTTTTTACAATATATTGACTTGAACAAGTAAACTTTATAATAATCAAAAAGATTTAGTCAGCCAACGTGTTAGTTACCCTATAACCTTCCTTTGCATAATTCGTAACACATTTCAAATTTGCAACTGGGAATCAAATTCAACTTCAAAAGAGTGCACAAACCTAGAAACAGCTACAACTATATATATGCATAATTATGTAATCCTAGCTTATAATAATAATAATGCTGCATATAATTCCTAACTAAGCCAACTGGGCAAAGTCAAAGTGTCAAACTCTTCTATAAATACCCAGTATCTCACTCCTTGCGAATCAATCAATCCGATTGAATTTATAATCAAAAAGATTTAGTCAGCCAACATGTAAGTTACCCTATAACCTTCCTTTGCATAATTCGTAACACATTTCAAATTTGCAACTGGGAATCAAATTCAACTTCAAAAGAGTGCACAAACCTAGAAACAGCTACAACTATATATATGCATAATTATGTAATCCTAGCTTATAATAATAATAATGCTGCATATAATTCCTAAGCCAACTGGGCAAAGTCAAAGTGTCAAACTCTTCTATAAATACCCAGTATCTCACTCCTTGCAAATCAATCAATCCGATTGAATTTATACAAGTAACAACGTTAAGCAATCATGGCTGCTACTGCTTCTATCTCCTTCTCTCTTTCCTCTTCACAAGTTGCTCATGGTTTTGGGAGCAACCAGTTGAGGTCAACAATGGGAGGAGTTCCGGTAAAGGTGAATCCTGCGAAGCATGTGCTTCCTTCACTTGGGAGGAAGTGCGATCGCACTGGTGTTGCCACTCCGGTCGTCTTCAATCAAGGGACGACTAATCAAACAGCGTCTGTTGCCCCTTCGACGGGTATAGACACACATTCTAAAGGGAACCTTACAAGGAAGGACTTCCCTCCTGGTTTCCTCTTCGGGGCCGGTTCCTCTGCTTACCAGGTTCTTTTTCTGCTCCTGATCGGATATCAGTGTATGCGTCTACGTGTTTATGGATCGATGCACAATATATAATTGGTACTAAATGTGTATAAATTAATTTGGTGCATGTGTAGGTAGAAGGAGGGTACAAGGACGGAAACAAAGGGCTAAGCATATGGGATGCTTGGACTCATGCCCACAAAGGTCTCAGATTTTTTTCGTTGCCCACTGCCTGTGTCAATTCATTTAACCATTCAAACAACTAGTAGAACATAATGGCAGACCTCTAGCATTATAAATATGGGTAAAAGGGATATGAGCAACTTGCTTATTTAGTAAATGAGCAATTGATTATGTGTCATGCATGTGATACATTGGACAACTAACCCTTTTAAGAATTTTTCAATCACATGTATGCCACAGCATCAATTGCTTATTTACTAAATGAGCAAGTTGCTCATATCCCTTTTTCCCTTATAATATTACTGATGTATATATAGTAAGCATTTGTAAGAACATTTAAACAACCAAAGTAAATTTAGAATATAAAATTGATGATGCTGCCCTAATAAAGGCATGGCCATGGACTAGGTAATCAACTGATGCTTCTACTAATCCAAGTTTTGAGCATGGAACTTATACACTTAATACGCCAGTCATTGTTTATATATTATGATGACAACATGTTCTAAATTTAAAATTATAGTTGACAGCTTTATTAACATTATATTAGATGTGCACTGAGATTTAATGATGCTAATATATATTTTGCTTTCGCTGAGATCAATGCACGAAAAACACAATCTTTTTCTGAATCTTGAAGTAAATTGAATGACTGGAAAAATTAATCTTCAAATCTTTAACAAAGACTTTGCAAAATCTAGAGAAATATGGTAGTAGTAATAAATTAATAAAAATACTATATATGTACATGTTGGTATATGAACACATATTCGTTTCGCAGTTGTATTCCTTTAATTCCTTTCCCTAATAACTATCAGTAGTATATCATATTTAGACATGCATGCATAATATCGAAAAATAAAGATAAAATGGGTATATAATTTCTCTCTCATGTTCAATAGAACATGGTTCATTTTGACAACCATCTTGGGCAAATATAATACATGTTCCATCATAGACACAGCAAAGTTAATTTGCACAGTATTTTATCCGCAGAGTGTTAAAAATATATGACTTTTAATAATGATGCAGATCAAATCTCTGATGGCAGCAATGGAGACGTAGCATGTGATCAATACCACAGATACAAAGTAGGTTTCCATCATTATTACTAACTATATTCATGAATATACATACATATATCATAGCTGTAATTAATAAAATACATTCTTCATAAAAAAATTCAGGAAGACGTCAAAGTGATAAAGGATGCAGGCTTGGATGTCTATAGATTCTCCTTATCTTGGCCAAGAATTCTTCCAAGTAAAAAACCCAAGAACTTAAATTTATTTGTTTTCGCGTAATTTAAAAGATAACAATTTCTGTAGAGAAACTCCGATAGTGCTTAGCACTAGCCCAAGACCGTAATACCCGAGAAACTCGAGTGAAACCAAGAGAAGAAACCCTCTAAGTATGAAGAATGATATGGAAGAATACTTAGAAAATACTTGAAAGATTTTTAGAGAGAATTAGAGAACTTATGAAGAACACTCTTTCTTTAACTAGCTTTTTATTTATTTGTTCAACTTGTTTACAAATGGGAGAGGAAGGAGCTATTTATAGGCTCCAAGATTACAAAATATCTTTCTAGAACTCTCTACCATAATATCTAGATTTTATGTCTTACAATTCCTAGAATTTTCTACACAATCTTTAGATAATTATTTTATAGAATTCTCTAGAACATCTAGAGGAGGTGATAATGTTTTATGATGTTTCTAGAGACTCTCTAGAACTTGGGCTTAATTTTGGGTTTGGATTATGAACCCATAATTAATCCTAACTCAAAATCAAGTTTAATTTCAATACTCCCCCTTAAACTTGATTTTGTCAACCATACCGAGCTTCGAGCGAAGTAACTCGAATTTACTTTTTGGTAATGACTTGGTGAAGATATCTGCAACGTTGTCATCGCTTCGAACTTCCAAAGCTTCAATTGTTCCATCAAGCACCTTCTCCCTTATGAAGTGATGCTCTAACTCGATATGTTTCGTCCTTGCATGAAACACCGGATTATTAGCCAACTTGATAGCACTTTGATTATCTCCATAAATTTCAACCGGCTTATTGATTGGCTCGAACAAATCTTCAAGGAGTCTTCGAAGCCATATACACTCTTGAGCTGCGAGTGTTGACGCTTTATACTCTGCTTCAGTGGTAGACAATGACACCGTTGCTTACTTCTTGCTGCACCATGAAACACTTGTGTCTCCACATAAGAACACATAGCCTGAAGTTGATCTTCGATCATCAAGATCTCCACCAAAGTCAGCATCTGTGAAGCCATGAAGAGAGGTCTTGGCATTGTACTTATACACCAAACCCATGCCAAGAGTTGTCTTCACATACTTCAAGATCTTCTTTGCCGCTTCTAAATGTGGTTTCCTTGGTTCTTGCATAAAACGGCTTATGAGACCTACCGCGAAGGCAATGTCAGGTCTTGTAATGGTTAAATATAGAAGACTTCCCACAAGAGAGCGATAAGGTCGAGGATCAGGTAGCAAGGACCCTTCATCGCGCTTAAGCCTTATGTTCACATCCATCGGAGTAGTACGTGTCTTTCCTTCGTGTACCCTGAACTTCTCAACAATCCTTCTTGCATAGCTTTGTTGACCGATGAAGATTCCATCCTTTACCCTTTCAACCTCCAAACCAAGAAAGTTATTCAACTCACCTAACTTCTTCATCTCAAACCTCACCGACATATCCTCTTGTAGACGAGCAATTTCAGCATCATCGTTCCCGGTGATTATCATATCATCCACGTAAAGAAGAACTACCACGTGGACTCCTCCATTCTTCTTGAAGAATAGACTTGGATCCGAATTTGATGGTACATAACCACAAAACTGAAGGAATTGAGCAAGTTTTCCATACCATGCTCGAGGAGCTTGTTTTAACCCGTACAAGGCCTTCTTAAGCTTACACACATAATCAGGATGCTCTCGTGATTTGAAACCAAGTGGTTGCTCCATGAAGATACTCTTATCAAGCTCACCGTATAGAAACGCATTTTTCACATCTAGTTGCCATAACTTCCAACCAAAGCTTGCGGCTAAAGATAGAAGTAAACGTACCGTAGTCATCTTAGCCACAGGACTGAAAGTCTCATCATAATCTTCTCCATACTTCTGAGAGAACCCCCGAGCAACCAACCTTGCTTTAAATCTATCAATGCTTCCATCCGCTTTCCGCTTAATTCGATACACCCATTTACATGAAACGGGTTGAACATCCTTGGTTTTCGGAACCAAATCCCAAGTTTCATTCTTTATAAGGGCATTCATCTCCTCTTCCATTGCGGTCTCCCACTCTTGAACACTTTTAGCTTCATCATAAGATGATGGCTCTTCTTCATCTAATGGAGCGGCAAAATAACATGAGTAAGTAGTGACAAACCTTTCATCTCTGAACCGGGCAGGCTTAACAATGTTCCTTTTAGGCCTTTGATTAGCCATGGAACCATGATCTTCATGATCATCTTCCTCTTGATTAGTGCTCCCCCTTTCACCTTGCGTCTCTTTTTCAAGACTTCCGCTCTCACTTGGCATTTGAGGAACTGGTTCATCAACCTTGAAGGAATCTCCACCTTCTTGTTCGACCAAGACTTGAGGTTGTCCATAATATGAGGAAACTTCGTCAAAGACAACATCACGAGACACGACGTACCTATGTGTCTCAGGATCCATGCACCTCCACCCTTTTCTTTGTTCATCATAACCGACAAATATGCATTTCTTCGCCTTTGCCTCCAACTTTGTTCTCTGAGAGTCGAACACATGGACGTAGCAGATTGATCCAAATATCCTGAGATGTTTCACCGTTGGCTTCTTCCCATGAACCATCTCATAAGGAGACTTCATGTTGTTCGGACTTAGTGGCATTCGATTGATGACATATGCTGCACATCTCATGCCTTCCGCCCATAAGGCTTTAGGCAAATTCTTGTCATGTAGCCAGCTTCTACACGTTTCGCTTAGATGTCGGATCTTCCTTTCTGCTACTCCATTTTGTTGAGGTGTATATGGGCATGTAAATTCCCTCTTGATACCATGCTCTTGACAAAAAGAGAGGAACTCCTTTGACATAAACTCTCCTCCATTGTCCGTCCTTAGGGTCTTGATCTTCCGACATAACTCGCCTTCCACGGTAACCTTGAATTCTTGAAATCTTGAAAATGCTTCTGATTTTTCCTTCACAAAGTATACCCAGGTGTACCGTGAGAAATCATCAACGAACAACAACATGTAACGAAACCCGGAATAGGAGGGTGTTCTTGTTGGACCCATCAAATCGCTATGGATCCTCTCCAACGGAGCGCTGCATCGTGAAGTGGAGTTGTCAAATGGAAGCCTATGTGATTTTCCATATTGACAACCTTCACAAAGTCTTCCTTCATCTTGAATCTTCAACCTTGGGAGCCCATTAACCAAATCCTTGTTTACCATAACTTTGAGTTTAGTCATATTTATATGACCAAGTCTAGCATGCCATATAAAGACATTATCATTGGTGCTCATCTTCTCAACATATGAGTTGGAGGCCGATAAAACATATAGATCTTTAACTCGTGCTCCGGTGTGAACCACATCCGCCTTTAACTCTTTAATATTCTTTAAGAATTTGACGTCACTTGGGCCAAATAAAACGTTGTTACCTGAGTCCACCGCATTTACCACAGAGAGAAGATTCTTCCTTACTCCAGGAACATGATATACATTCTTGAGAGTTATTGGGCTTCCATCATCTCCTTTAATGACAACAGTTCCTTCCTTCTCAACGCGGTGGATTGAATTATCCGCGGTAATGATGGCTTCTTTTCCGTCATGGCGCTGAAGACTGGAAAATAACTTCTCGTCTCCGGTAATATGATGGCTACAACCAGAATCTACAATCCAATCATTTTCTAGATTTTTGGTTGTAGTGGTACCTGAAGATGCAGCCTCCACCGTGAAACATTTTCCCCATGCTTCGTCTTCAGTGTGACCCTTTGATTCCGCCATATTTGTTTCTTTCAACTTCACTCGGCAATCCTTTTTGAAGTGCCCAAGTTTCCCACACCGGTAGCACTTGAATCGCTTCTTGTCTCCCATAGAAGATCTTTCTCGTTCATCATTATTTTTTGTATCACTATCCTTGAACTTGGCTCTAAAACTTTGTTGCCTCCGAGCTACAAACGCGCTCCCCGAGTCATCATTGACTTTAACTCCCGCCATTTGCATGGCTAGTGATTCTTGCGAAGCTAGTAGATTTTCAAACTCCTCCATGGAAGGTTGTGTAGCCCATCCTTGAACTGAAGTAACAAACGGTGTATATTCGGGTCGTAAACCACGAATAATAGACCGCTTCATCCGAGCTTCTGAAATCGACTCCTCCGGATTAAGAGTATTAATCTCTGAGCAAAGGTTTTTTACCTTGATAAAGAACTCTGAGATTGAAGACTCCCCCTGCTTCGCATTCGCCAGCTCATTCTCTAATAGTTGTAACCGAGCCTCATTCTTCTTGTTGAACAATTGATCTAGCGCCTTCCATATGGAACTTGCGGATGTGCACCTTGAGACATGCTCAAATACTCCCGAGGATATTGACCTCTTCAAAGCAAACTCCGCCTTGGCATTCTTCCGTGTCCACTCCTTTGTCGCTTCCGCTGTTGCAGCATCTCCCCTTGGTGGTGTTGTGCTACTACCGCCGACGACATCCCATAAGTCCTCACTAACCAAGTATGACTCCATACATGACTTCCATAACCGGTAGTTAGATTGGTTTAAGATCTCCATTCCCAATCCAACGACACGACCCATTGATTCCATACTTAGAATAAACCGAGCTCTCTTAAACCCCGATCTTGATGAGCACAAGATTAGAATGGCTCTGATACCATGTAGAGAAAACTCCGATAGTGCTTAGCACTAGCCCAAGACCGTAATACCCGAGAAACTCGAGTGAAACCAAGAGAAGAAACCCTCTAAGTATGAAGAATGATATGGAAGAATACTTAGAAAATACTTGAAAGATTTTTAGAGAGAATTAGAGAACTTATGAAGAACACTCTTTCTTTAACTAGCTTTTTATTTATTTGTTCAACTTGTTTACAAATGGGAGAGGAAGGAGCTATTTATAGGCTCCAAGATTACAAAATATCTTTCAAGAACTCTCTACCATAATATCTAGATTTTATGTCTTACAATTCCTAGAATTTTCTACACAATCTTTAGATAATTATTTTATAGAATTCTCTAGAACATCTAGAGGAGGTGATAATGTTTTATGATGTTTCTAGAGACTCTCTAGAACTTGGGCTTAATTTTGGGTTTGGATTATGAACCCATAATTAATCCTAACTCAAAATCAAGTTTAATTTCAATAATTTCAAACTTTTCTTAAATTTTTTTTGTCCGTCACTAACATGTTACATGGTATATATAGAGGGAACAATTGAAGGTGGTATTAATCAAGAAGGGATTGATTACTACAACAATCTCATCAACGAGTTAAGAGATAATGGTAGACATCCCTTTCACTATATTTTTCCTCATTCTAAACAAATCTAATTGTATGTAAAAAAATATTTGTTAATATTTGACCAAGTTTTTCTTACAATTCATCACTAGGTATTACCCCATTTGTTACGTTATTCCACTGGGACGTTCCCCTAGCTCTAGATCAAGAGTATGGAGGCTTCTTAAGTCCCAAGATCATGTAACCATATTTGTACCCTCTACTTCAATTATATTTCATTAGTTTTGGTGAAAATTATAAAAATATGAGAATTAATTAAATATGTACGTTATTAATCTTCTCTTTTGTAGAGATGACTTTAAGGAATATGCTAGGGTATGCTTCAAAGAATTTGGAGACAGAGTCCAAAATTGGGCAACGATAAATGAACCTTTCACATTTACTTATTACGGATATGATCAAGGAGTTGCTGCACCTGGAAGATGCTCAAAATCAGACTTTAGGGAATGTGAAGTTGGTGACTCTGCAACTGAGCCTTATAAAGTTAGCCACAACATGATTCTTGCCCACGCAACTGCTTACAGGCTGTATCAAGATGAGTTTAAGGTTGTTTAATATCATATTTTAATTTTATAAATATTGAGAATGATATTTAACTGTGGATTCAAGTCCCGGTATAGGCTAAATTTTAAAAAATCTCACTGAAGTATTGCCCAATTTAAAAAAACCGCACTTAAATATTTTTTTTTTTTTTTTAAACCTCCCTCAACTATGTTTTTAACACAATTTTTTTAAACTGGGCAATACTTCATTGTGGTTTTTTTATATTTAGCCCCTGGTATATTTACATCACTTTTAGATTCTATTTGACAGGGAAAAAATATTCATAACAAGTAAGGCATGATCCCCCAATTTTTTTAGGAGATATCATTTAGGCTGGGGCACATATCTCAAGAACATTCAAAAGTACCCTCTGCCATTTTCTCTATGAAATGATGACTGAGGTCATGGAAAACATTTCTTACTAGAGTATAGCAAGTTTTTTTTGATTGAAAACGGTGAGCAGTAGGCCCCCCGCGCTTCATTAAAAAGGTTTTAATAAAATAGACAACCAGTCAGGGATATGATATTCATGCATCCCAACATTGGGCCATGATACTCATTCCCCAATCCCAAAAAAAGATAGCCCATATCCATACACAAAAGTCCCCTCCCAACCAACAACCAAAAAATACTAAAAATTACAGATTCAACAAAAAGTTCCTAAGACGGGAACATTACAAAAAAGAATCGGTAGAGTATAGCAAGTTAGTCACCCTAAATAGGAAACCTGGGCAGGAATTCCAATACAGATTATACTTCTCTTATTTTGTATTCGGTAGATAACACCGATACTAATGTTAAAAATGTCTGCTAATTTAATATTATGGTTAGGATGTAGGGAGGGTATAAACAGGGCATTTGACAAATCCATCCTAATTTCCCTATCAAATGCAATTACTTTAGAAAGAAGAAAATTCATCTAACAAGTTGCATAACCAAAGATTCATATTAAGTTGAACATAAACCATGATATAATGATGATATAATTACTTTATTTTTCCCCCCAATTCTTTGGTTTAAATTGTTTGATGATTATCAAACTAATTATATTTTTGTAGGCTACTCAAAAAGGACAAGTGGGGTTAACTCTGAATACCGACTGGATGTTTCCGTTGACCACTTCAAATCAAGATTCTGAAGCAGCTGAAAGAATTCTGGATTTTTATTATGGATGGTTAGTGTTATATAATATAACAGTGATTAATTTAATATTTATTTATCATTTTTCAATTATTAAAAGGAAAGAAAAAAAGAAATTAACATAATATACAACAGTATCTGAGACTATGGTTCCTAGCTGTTGGTATAGTAGAAGTAGAAGAACTTATTTTATCACAGAGAAAAAAAAACAAGAGAAATGACTGATATTTTGACCAAGTATATAAATATGTATGTCACTATTTTGATGTATCATTTTCTTACTGTTGTTTGACATGTTTGTGGATTATTATCTTCTTATAGGTACTTGGAACCAATTGTAAATGGAGATTACCCATTCATAATGAAGGCATTGGTAAAAGAAAGACTTCCAGCTTTCACCCCAGAAGAGTTAAGCCTTGTTAAGGGTTCCTACGATTATATAGGGATTAACTACTACTCATCATCATATGCACAAACTGTTCCATATTCAGCAACTGACCCAGCAGAGAGTTACAAAAAAGATTCATATGTGAGAGTAACAGGTACATATATATGAGGCCAAATCAATAATTTAATTGAAACGAAACGTGTATTCCACGTGCTAGTTCCCTTCACACTTTTGAATAGGAAAGAAAATGATGGGTATACAAAGAAAAATTATCCGTATCTTTGATGGTATATTGTAAATGCGAGTTGTGTATCGAAATTCACAAGCTGTGCCAAACTGTGTTAATCATGAAACTCTAAAATGGTTTCTTTAAGTTTCTTCTACTTTATCTAATCAAAAAGTACCTTCTATATACTTTACGGATTTAAATGTAAATGTAATATACTAACATTTTTGTATTCTATTAATGCAGATGAGAGAGATGGAAAACCTATTGGCCAACGGGTAATACATTTTCTTAATTATCATCTATCTTCAATTACTTTATATACCTTAATTCAGGATTTGGTCAAGTACTGTAATTACTGGTATTACATGTAAGTTGACATAAAAATTAATTTAAAGAAGAAAAGGACTTAAAAAGGTATTAATTTCTAATTGCATGCTTCCATGCATTGGACCAAGATTTAAATTAATTAATGTTCCACTTGTTACATTTTACAGCTAGGAACGCAACAATTTATGTCTCCCTCAGGAATTAAAGAACTATTGTTGTATACAGCAAAAAAATACAACCACCCCCCGATCTATGTCATGGAGAATGGTTAGTATTCCAAACTGATCCTTGATATTTTTACATATTAACTTAACTAGAAAATGTCATCAAAGGTGATCTCAATATTAAGTATTGCACTATTTGCCAAATTATCTTGAACAGGGATTTCTGATCCCAAGGGTCAGACAATGGAAGAAGGCCTGAATGACCAGGAAAGAATTAAGTTTTATGCATCACATTTGAGAGAACTCAGAGATGCCATCAGGTGAAAATACTATAAAACTTATATTATTTGCTCTTTTATGTTCTTATTTATTTTTATATTTTGATTTTAAAAACCAGTTCTTAGTTCTCATTCAGGAGAAAGGACCAATAGATTTTGATTTTCGCCTCACCAACTATGATCGTACGAGTCACACATCTGACTTCGCATTGACCAATGGATCATCAATATTTCCAATATTTCAATAGTAATATATAAATATATTACTATTCATATAAATATAAGTAAAGATATAATATATATTATATTATTTTTATTTATATGATGGATAATTATGATTATATGATTTATTTATGATTAATTATTCAACAAATTCGATTGGTTAATACGAGTTAATTTTCTATTACGGTGGATCGACGAAACAATAGCCAACCCAATATATGCTTCCGCGGCATCTTTTTTTTTTTTTTTTTTGACTCGAAAAGTAATTTTAAACCTGTAATAAATATTTTTTTGTGGAAATTAAAAAGTTTGTCTGGGCTAGCTAAAGAGCTCAAACTACAGGTTTCCCTCTTTTTTCAGCAAAACTTAATTAACAAGAGGTGTTTTTAGCTTTTCGGGGCAACACATGCACTCTAAAAGATATTTACAATAAAAAACCACTATTTCATAGCTTGTAACAAATGTTTTTAATCACTACTAGTTTAATTCACAACTATACTATAAACAAGTTCTATATGAAAGTTTCAAGAAGATAAATCTTGCAAATATTATATAGCACAAAAGATATAGAGTATTTTCACTATTTTCTAAGCCATGGACGATCTCCATGTTGGGAGATGCATGTAAATTTTGAAAAAAGAATGTATCCATTATCTAAGTTATTTGTTATTTTTTAGTATAGTATTATTTTTAATCGAAAAACAATCCGGATAGTATGCTAATATTGATTCTATTTGTCTCAAGGGCGGGAGTAAACGTGAAAGGTTTCTTTGCATGGTCCTTGCTTGATAGCTTTGAATGGGTAAATGGCTACAGTATAAGGATGGGGTTGACCTATGTGGACTTCAAAGATGGACTCAAACGATACCCTAAGGCTTCTCTTGAATGGTTCAAAGAAATTTGCAAATCCAAAAAATAATTCAAGTCTCTCAAATGCAGTCCCTTTGGTGGTTCCAAATAATAAGTTGCATTTTTGCAGCATGATTCACCAGGGTTTTGCTTCTTTATGTGACAAGCTTTGGAAAATATTATGAGGCTCTTCAAGTGTTGTGTGTTTGATATCTATGATATATTAAGGAATGAATAACATGTATATTATATGTTCAAGAACAATATATTTCATGATATTGTAAGCAAAATTGTTGTTTAATCAATGTACGTTACAAGATATTATCTGTTCTTCATAAACTCTTCCACTATATTAGAAATGAAAACATATAATACTTCAAGTTATTAAAAATATAATATATCGTAATAGAGAATAGACAAATAAAAAAGATGACACCGACCCCACTTCCTTCAGTACAAGAGGGTCCATCATCGTAGATACTCCAAATTGGAGGATCTTCGCCTTCCTCGGGAGGATCGAGAATAGTGCTTTCGATGATGAATTTGGCTAAGGCTTGGGCCTTCATAGTCGTCCTCGGGCAGTAGCTGATGTTGTGCCGGTTCAACTCGATGTCAACTTCATGAGTCGCCAACAGGTATCTGGTTTGTGAAGCACTTGCTTGAGGGGTTGATCGGTAAGAACCAAGATAGAGTGTGCTTGGAAGTAAGAGTGAAGCTTTCGGGTGACTGTGACCAGAGAATAAGCAATTTGTTCCATTTTAGAGTAACGAAGCTCGACGTCATGAAATACTTTGCTCCCATAGTAGTATGCCTTTTAGACCATGTCTTCTTCATTCACCAAGACGATACTAAGGGTTTGATTTGAAGTGGCAATATAGAGGTTGAGCACCTCTCCCGACTCGGGCTTACTTGGGAGTGGAGGATTGGTGAGATATGCATTGAGTTGTTCAAAGGCTCCTTTTTGTGCTTGCCGCCACTCAAAGCCCTTTGATGTGGAAGGCCGAAACTACAATGTGAATAGCAACTGACAAGTTGTTTTTTGACTCAGTGGGATAGAGCTTTACTTACCTGAAAACACTTGGTCTTATCTTCTTTGGAGAAGGGGATCTCTTTTAGTTCATCCACAGGCTCGGAGTTAACCTGACTTCTCTCTTGAGAGAGTTCTATGGCATCGAGGGGGAGGACTGAGTCCCCCACCGTGGCCGTGTAACATGCCTCTGCCGCTTCTTGGTTTCCCTTGACTTCTCCTACCCCTGCTGTTGTGGAAAACTTCATCTTCATGTGAAAGGCCGAAGCTACGACATGAATAGCTGCTAGGACGGGAGAGCCAATAATGGCATTGTAGGCGGCTTTCACATTGACGACCATGAAGTCCATGGCCTCAGTTTGGGTAGCTGGGGCTTTTCCTGTAGTTACATCGATGGTGACTATTTTTTTTAATCTGGACCAGAACCCCGGAGAACCCATGGAGGTGTACCCGATGGGTTTCAGACAATCCCTGAAGAGGTTGAGACCTTCAAAAACTTCTAAGAATAGGATATTTATCGAGCTGACATTGTCCACCAAGATGCAGTGCACTTCACAGTTTGACATACAGAGGCAAATTATAAGTGTCGCAATGGGATGCTCGGACGCCTTCTAGATCTTTATCTGAGAAGGTTATTGGAACTCTCAAGCCCTTGGCGAGAAAAAAGTTATGTACCGAATTTACCTCTTAGACAAACGCATTTTGAGAGGAGTTAGACCCCCCACCACAGGTCCTTCGTGGATGGAGTAGAAAACGACCATATGTTTTGGGTCTTAGGACTCGGGATCTCTTTCTGCACGCTTGCTAGCTCCTCGAGCCGATGGAGGCTTGACCTTGTCCTTATGAGTGTACTTGTAGAGGTGACCTCAGCAAATCAGATCTTCAATTTCATCGTTAAGGGCTCGACAGTCATCTGTGTTATGACCATGGTCTCTATGAAACTGACATCATCAGCTCTTAACCCTTCTTTTGCTTGGCGTGTTCGTCATAGGAGGATGGAAAAGTAGCAAGTCCCCTTCAATTTTCATAAGGGTTGTTCATATGCTAGCATTGAGAGTGGTGAACTTATCGAAGGGAGGGACGGGAGGAGAGCAATGTTGAAAGAACCATCCTTCTGGGACTTGTTGTGTCCCTCATCATTTGTACTCTTTCATTTGTTTCGGGAGGAGGGCTCCTTTCGGTCCTGTGGATGAAGAGTCTCTTCATCCAGGATGTACTTCTCACTCTTCTACAAGAATTCGGAGAAGTCCCAAGGAGGCTTCTTGGCAAGAAATGCTTTGAGGTCGTCGTCGCAGACATTATGTCGAGAGTCAAGGGCTGTCGTGAAACGCCTAACGAAGTCCTTGAGTGTCTCCCCATCCCTTTGCCTTAATTCGAGCAAGGAAGCACTCGTTTTCTCGGTCTTGTGACTGCTGACGAAGTGCGTGAGGAAGGACTCTTCGGGCTGATCAAAAGAGAAGATAAATCCTAGAGAGAGATGATAGTACCATTCCTATGTTGATCCCTTCAAAATTGCTGGGAACGTTCTATAGAGGTGCGCGTCGGAAGCTCGGTGGATCATCATGAAAGTTTTAAAACTTTCAATTTGATATGATGGGTTGGATTCACCGTGGTATGAATCGAAGGTGGGAGGCTTGAAGTTCTCTGGAACAGGTGCTTCAAGAATGTATCTGGCAAAGGGAGATTGGATGGGGCAGCATCCTCTACTTTGGCGACCCTTCTCTTGGCCGATTCGAGCAAGGCAGTCCTCCATCTCTTGGAGGCGGTGGAGGACTGCATATTCTCGTGTCTCGGATCGAGTAGACCCGTGAAACTCTTCTTTTTCGCACAGCTCCAGGGCGGTGATCGTTTGTTTGACGGTCCCTGTTCAGGGCCCCTTGGAGGACTTGATCTTTGAAGCGGCAGAACTCAACCAGGGTGATGGGTGCCTCCTCTTCTCTGTTGTTCTTGGGAGCTCGCATACTGATCGAAGTTGGGCTCCTCCTGCTTCTTCGCCCCTGTGGCGAGTGCATCCGTGAGGACTGTTGTCATTAGGGGGAGGGGGTCCTTCGAGTTATGTGGTGTTCTGAGCAGGGAATATCACCTTGGGAGTGTCTTTCATCCAAGCAATGGTCGAGGTTAGTTCCATGTTATCAGGAGTTGATGACATCACGAATGTCTGGCTGCACAGTGGGCACTGCAGGGGGTACCGTGGAGCGAGTAGCCGTGTGGACCACCCCCCAATTCTCGAATGGATGAGGTTCAGGATGGTTGAGAAAGGAGCATGCCGATGCAGGCCCGCTTGGAGGAGACTGTAGCGACGGACAAGGGGGTGGCAAAGGAGAATGTTGCGATGCTTGGCGAGGAGGTTGTGATAGCTGTGGGGGAAGGACCCCTGGCGATTGGCAGTAGCCGCCGCCTTCGTCTTTCTTGCTAGAGGCATGATAGAAAGAAATTTTCTGCCGGCGAGATCTGATCGGAGAGATAGATATGTGGTTTTCCACATACGGCGCCAGTCTGTTACTACTTTTTTCTGGTCTGGGAGCAATTAGATGATGAGTTCTTTTTTTAGGAGGAAATCTACGATCTATACCGTCGATCATGATCTGAATCTAAATGGTTGAAAGCTCCTTGATCTGAATCTGGACGATAGAGAACCTTGGATCAGGGCGGCTGAAAACGTTCGGTGAACCTGAACAAAATCTAAACATCGAGTTTGGCCCAGGAGAAAGACCATCCAATGCTCAAAGTCAGCAACTTAGAAAAGAGATTAAAGTTTTAGTGGTAAAAGATTGATTACCTTTTACTGATTGATGAGAGAGTATTTATAGGCTAGGAGTTAGTTTCAAAAGATACCTGAAAAAAGATCTTTTGAGTTTAAACTGAAGATTCGCATGATGATGGGATAGAATTAGTTGACAATCTTGTTTAAGATAGGGGATTTGACTGACAACTCCAATTAACTGGAAACCCCTCTTTCTTATGTTGTAAGCAACCCTTAATTATGGGCCTGGTTGAGCAGATGGGCCTGCAGACGGCCCATGCTCTTCTTGTAGGCCTGTTGTTGCTGTAAAATTAATGTTCTGCCCTTAAGAAGCTTTGATATGCGTGCAGAGATCTAGTGGCTCCGGTTTTACCCATATCACTCCCTATTAATAAACCACAAGGTCTCCTCAAGCTGATGGCATAACACCAATAATTCATGAGTAGAGAATAAGCATAAAAGATGATCTTGTTCGGCTTCTTGACCTTTTCCTTTTTTTTTTTGAATTTGATAAATATGTTAGGATTTCTGATTGTGATTCTTGATTTGGTCTAGTTCTGATCTTTGATACTCCCTCCGTTTCACTTTAAGTGCTATTCAGGGTTTTTTTCTTGTTTCACTTTAAGTGATATTATCCAATTTTTTCCATTTTTTTCCAAGAAAACCCTTATTTATGTTGAAATTTTATCTTAATTACTAATCTTAATCCTATCAAATATTCTTAGAAAATTGTAGTTTCAAGTTTCTAGATTTTATTTTCTCTAAAAATTTAATGTCAACTCAGAATTTGTATTGAGAAAACATTAATTACAATTTCTTGAAATCAGAATTTGTATTGAAAAAAGAATTTGTAATTAAATCATAGAGACTTATTTTGAAAAAAGAATTTGTAATTAAATCATAGAGACTTATTAATAAGGGTGTAGAGGGAAACAAATGTTTATCTATCCTTCCTTAATTTGTGTGCAAAACTCCTGAATATCACTTAAAGTGAAACGGAGGGAGTATCAATTTAGGGTTATTATGCATGAATTTCAGGGCTCCCTTTTAAATTATAAGCTGGTTAATATTTGTGGGAATCCTGATTTTATCTTGATTTGGATAATGTAGGGAATCTCATTCTTAGATTTAGAGTCAGATTGGGGGTTTTGTAGGTAAAATTTCATGGTTCTCTTAGGAAATTGATGCGGGTGATTTGGTCATTTAACCGTATGTCACGTTAAAGTTAACGAAGCCAATTTAACAACATATTATCCAAGCTATCGTTTTGAAGTGGGTCCTGCATTGTGGGTGACTTATATGAAAATAGTGATTTGCGTAATGCTAAACACACACGCACCCCTTACCCCACTACCAATTCAATACTCCCTGAAATCGCATGCCCAGTCAGCGCTGCTATATTAGCAGTGCAACTTAATCTTCGCCAAACTCTTAATTCCTTAATTTCTCACCCCTAATTCAATCAACCTGAGTAATATACCCAATGTGGGAAGGTTAACCTGAGCGGCTGAGCCTATAGCTCAAGTGGTCGGTGAGCCCTCTGGCGCTACAGTAGCGTGAGCGTGTTGTCTTGAGGTCGCTGGTTCGATACCTGCGTCCACCATTCTTCAATTCCGCATTAATGAAGCGATGACTAGGTCATCTTTTAATCAAAAAAAAAAATGTCGGAAGGTTACCTATCTTCATTTTAATAAATGGTTAAGGTTAAGTTAGGTTGCAGCACTGACTAGGTGTGCCATATCATAATGTGTCAAATTTGTAGTAGAGTATGGTGTGTATCTAGCATTACTAATGGGGAAAAAAAACTCATATTTATTAATGGCAATGATATGTTTGCAAAAACAATAAAATACTATACAGGATAGGAGAAAGACATGATGAATATAGGTATTAAGAACATCATAAATTCATGTATACATTGGAAAAAGAAATTCAATGGTGGTGCAGTGTTACTATCAGGTTTAGAATATTGATCCAGTACTTATGGTGCAGTGTTACTATCAGGTTTACCATTGTACTACTAACTTGTCATACTAGTTATCTTTGTTTTTGTAATTGATGGTCAAGAATTAAGGAAGAGATTAAGTAAAATCAAAGACAAATTTCCTAGTATATTTCTGTTTTTAAGGTTTTGTATGCTTACTGATTGACTTTAATATATTTGAATCTGGTGCTCCTAACTATATTATTAATTCTGAATAAATATATTATTGGATGGCGTCTTGTGTGTATTAGAGGCTTAATGATGAAAAACAAGAGTGTTATTTGCTACCTTTTTTTATGTAAAAAAAGTGCAATAGCTGGTGTTTGTTACCTTAGACAAGTTAGAGGAGCTTGTTGACCGAGTCATGAGACCGACAATTATACGCTATAATCTAAGAAGATGAACACAAACATGCTGATATAAACATGATGTGGCACCAACACAAATAAAGGAATTTCATTTTTCTTTCATTTTTTTTCCTTTTTGGGTGATAAAGGGTGTATTATAGACATTGCGTCTATTGAAAGAGAATTAACAAAAAAATTCAGGGAGCATGAGGACCAGTTCTTATAAACTATACAAACTAAAAAGAAGCAAAAAATAACCTCAACAGCCATGAAGGATAGGAAAACTAGTCGAGTGTGGGGAACTATGCAATAAACGTGAATTATCTTATCTTGGCTGTAAAGGGCAAACTGAGTAATCCAATTCACCCATATTGATTGTAGACCTGTAGTTCACCTTTCTTATTGTTGTAGAAACCCCCAAATGTGAGACTGACAACTAATTTCAGTAATTAGTTTACTACTAGCACAGATCAATGGTCCCAACTAAATTCCATGGAATTCAACGGTGATAAGTTTGAAGTTCCCATGCCTTGTTATTAATCGAAGATATGATTAAAAAAAGGCTAATGCTAATATGTGCCCTAAGGGCACATGTTAAGGAGTAATAAATTGGTCATGGTCCCACCTTCTTATTTTGGAACAAGTGATAATTAATTGCCTTTTTATTTTGGAACAAGTAATAATTAATTGCAGTAATTAAACTATTGAAACCCTGTCTTTTAAAACTTTTAAAGACCAAATTACCCTCAGTCAGATTCACTGCTAGTACGTTGCAACTACGTCAGAGTTAGGGTTAGGGGTTAGGGTTAGGGTTGGGGTTGGGGATAAGCATGAAGATTCAATCCTACTTTGTTTAGGTTTTTTTTTTTTTTTTAGGAATTTTTTTATCTAATCAAGCATTTGAATCTTTTATATTTGGTGTACTAAATTGCATGTTGACATTGTCATATTTTATTATTTTATCTTTTATATCACTAATTTATTTTAATGTTTTTGATATATTGAAGCCAAAAAAAATAAAAAGAAAATGTCCAGCATTATTAATGAAGCAATGGGTAAATTTGTCATTTGCATAAAATAAAATTACATTGGTAATGACTCTTCTAAAATTGATTCAATGTTGCATTTAATTCATTACTTTTGCTATTTTCAATAGACATTTAATGCTCCTTATCATGTACCCTTAGGGCACATGTTAGCATGACCCTTAAAAAAACTATTTGTAAATAAACAAGGGAGGACCATTAAGAGTGTGTTTTATCCCAAATTGTAGAGAGAGGCTAATTATTGTAAACATAACTTTAATATTTGTTTTATTTCTTTTTCTTCCTTCGTACTATAGTACATACTAGCAATCTGTAAGTGTGATGCACGTCATCGAGAGACGATAGAACATCTAGTCGACTACGATAAAGTTATGCTTCCTAAAGTGGATTGAAATGCAATATTAGTTCAATCTTGGTATGCAGTAATATATTATTAACCATGAATACCATAGTAACAATTCAATCAGCCCAAATTGCAGTAAAAGAGTGCAAATAAACTTTATAACAAACATCGAACTAAATAAAGAAAGAAGACAATGCAACTTACATGCATATTCACTAAAGCATTTCATCAAAAAACTTGTGGGCATTTGAAGTTTGTGAAGGACCCTCCATCCTGTCAAATGATTAAACTACTAATTAGTGTTCAATCTTGAAATTTTGACATGATTATAATAAACACTTCGATTTGATCCGAACCTAATAAAATTAATAAAATTAAACACAAAAAACAATGAATAAATTGTTGGGAGGCGGTAGGGGTGGGGGGACGGCAAGGGCGACGGTTCGGCTGTGGGGGAACGATAATGCGGCGGGGGACAGGGGCAACATTGTGGTGGGGGCGGGCAGTCATCGCAAGAAAGTGAGGAAGAGGAATATATAGAGAGAATGGTGCAGTGTGGCAGGGGTGGTAGTGCGGGGCGCATGAGAGAGAGGAAGAGGAATAGATGGAGAGATGTAGGGTTTAATTTTGGGACCGAGGGAGAGTAATAGATAGAGAGATGTAAAGTTAAATTCTGAGATTGAATTTTGGATTTAATCTACACGTTCGATGCACGTTTGTCTGATTGAATTTAGTCTGAACGTGCATTGCAAGGGTTTGTTTAGTTACAATACACGAGTCTGTTTTGTTACACAACCCCAACTCTCCCATTATAATATTAGAGATTAGAGATGTATGACAAGTTTTTCATAATTAAGAGCATCTTGATTTGCATGCTAGTATACATATCCCCCAACTATATATTCCTCCATCATTTTAATTTCTCCTATAAATACCCAGGTGAATGTAAATCATGTACTATGTAAACAACACGCAATAAGGGATATTAATATGGCTAGTGCTGCTTGGCCATTAAATCAAACTCTTAGAAAATTCAAACATCACTTATTGTCTCATTTAAGAAGCTTATAGCATGCAACTACCTTTCAAACCACAAGTACACCAAACAAAATATATTTAGAATTCAGAAATCACTTTCACCTCATTTGCATATGTATTGACAGAAATTACTTCAATTTTGAAGAAAGTACAACATGCAAAACATGAGATTTGACCTATGTAGATCGCCTTCCATCAACTTCGATCCATTTTTCTATTTCAAATAAAAAAAAAGAGAAAAATCTTGTGATATGAGTAAAATCGGAGCCACACGATCTAAGCAAGCATATCGAAGCTTCTCAGAGCATAATAGTAATTTTCCAATAACAACATGCCCACTTAAAGAACATGGGCCGTCTTCAAGCCCATCAGATCAACCAGATCCACAATTATGGCTTACAATCTAAGAAAGATGGATTTCCAACTATTAGGATTGTCAGTCAAATCCCTTATCTAAAATAAGATTGTAACTAATTTTATCACTTCACTATAGGGCTGCAATCGAGCCGAGCCGAGCCGAGCCGAATACCTTCAGGCTCGAGCTCGGCTCGTTAAGGAAACGAGCTCAGTTTTGAGCTCGAGCTCGGTTCAACCCGAGCTTTGACCGTATTCGAGCCGAATAGCTCGCGAGCTTACCCTTAAAAAAAAAAAAAAAAAAAAACCAAGCTCGAGCTCGGCTCGTCAAGGAAACGAGCTCAGTTTTGTGCTCGAGCTCGGTTCGAGCCGAGCTCGAGCTCGAGCCGAATAGCTCGCGAATAGCTCGATTCGTTTGCAGCCCTACTTCACTATGAGAATCTCTAACTAAATCTTAAAAACACTTTTTCAAGTCTATCTTCTATTCTCCTAGCTTATAAATACTTTCCCCCTCAATCAGTAAAATGTAATCAATATTTCTTCACTAAAAACCCTAATCTCCTTTCTGAGTTACTATTTGAGTGTCGAGGGTTTTTCGCTGCAGCCACCTCCGGTGTGAAGACTTTTTGCAGGTTCTCCAGACGTTTTCTGCCGTCTAAATTCAGAACCGGGTGTTCTCAACCATTCAGATCCAGATCAAGGAGTTTTCAGCCATTCAGATTCAGATCACGATCGACGGTCCAGATCAGAGCTTTTCTCCTCAAATAAAGAGCTCGTCATTTGATTGCTCCCACCGAAAAAAGCAGTAACATATTGGGGTCATGTGTGGGAAAAGTCATAGATTTGTCGCTTCGATCAGCTCTGTTCGCCGAGAACACTTACGACCATGCCTCCTGCGAGAAAGCAAAAAGCGATTGCCGCCAGTCGCCTAGCTGATCTCGTTCCTCCACTGTCACCACCTCCTCGTTCACCGTCGTAGCCTTCTCCTAGCAGGGCTGCATCTGTCAGATCTCGACACACCGAAGAACCTTGTCCGACCAAGAACCAGGAATCAGTTGCGGCCAGACCTCCACGAAGTCATCAACTCCCACCTTGAAGGAGTGGACATCTATCATAGCCTAGATCAAAGGCGCTCATGAGATGGTTTCCCCATTCGGAACGCCAAAAGAGTCCGAGAAGTCCTTCTCCCCGACGGCAGAAATCCCGTCAACCGCCCTCACCACGAAGGACGAACACGTAAGGGGAGCCTGACTCCAGTTAGTCAGCGAGCTCCTAGGCGTGACAGGGAATAGGAGGTGCCCCTCGGGTTCGGGTTGAATTCCAATACATCGACAATCAAATCCTTAAATCCCTCTAATGCGCCTAGAATAGAGATCGCCCGGCGAGTAGTATTCACCCTAGAACCAACCGAGAACACGAGTCTAAGGAGCTTGCCACTTTAGACAATTTCCAGCTGTCTGATCGCCTTAATATCCGCGCTTCGCTAATCCTGCTGTCTGATCTGTCTTAAAATTTGTGCCCCTATGATTTTTTGATTAAAACTTCTAGAAAATATTTATAAATTGGAAATTTAATTATTTCCAGAAAAAATTATATATTTGGGAAAATTAATTAAAAATTCTAAAAAAATACTAATTTGGAATATTAATTGAAAATTTTAAAATATAATTATGAATTTGGGAAATTTAAATAAAAATTCCAAAAAATAATTAAATATACGAAAAAATTTAATTAGAAAAATCTAAAAATCCAGGGAAATAATTGGAAGACCTGCAAGATAGTTACTACCTAGAGAAGCTTCGAACAACAATCCAGGTATCTCCGAAGATCACTTATGCTCTCTTGGTCGCCCGATGCAGAACAAACTACTTCTTGAAGGCTGCAACAGCCAACCTTTAGGAGTGGGGGCTTATGATATGGGTAAAATCGGAGCCCCACAATCTCATGACTCATCTTGAAGCTTTCTAGGGCAGAACAACAATTTTCCAACAATAGCAGGCCCACTAGAAGAAAATGGACCGTCTTCAGGCTCATCAGATCAACCAGATTCACAATTATGGCTTACTTACAGCCTAAGAAAAAGGAATTTTCAGCTAATTGGGCCAATCAAATCCCCAATCTAAAACCCTTCACTATGAGAATCTCCCACTAAATCTTAAAAGATACATTTTCAGGTCTATCTTCTAAAACTAACACCTGACCTATAAATACTTTCCCCCTCAATCAGTAAAAGGTAATCAATATTTCTCCACTAAAAACCCTTATCTCCTTTTTGAGTTACCGACTTGAGCGTCAAAGGGTATTTCGCCGAAGCCACCTATGGTGTTATGACTTTTTGCAGGTTCTCCGAACGTTTTCATCCGTCTAGATCCAGATGCAGACATTCCCAACTATTTGAATCCATATCAAGGAGTTTTCAACCATTTGAATCCAGATCGCGATTGACGGTCCAAATCAGAGTTTTTCTCCTCAAATAAAGCATCATCTGATTACTCCCACACTGAAAAAAGCAGCCACATCTTGCTTGTAAAAATTATCCATTCGAGACTTTTTTTCACTAGGGAAAACCTTCAAATTATGATGTGAGCTAATGAATTTATGTTTATGCTTTTACGCGTTCCATGCATATTGAACATCCGTTTCCTAAGTCGACACCTACGATTTGTACAATAATGTGGATTTTTATAATAATCTATTTTAATATGCGCCAACTGAAATTTAAACATGGATGATATCGGTATCATATGAGATATTCCTACTCGCTGAACAATAATATAGCAACAACAAAAAATTGAGTTGTAGATGTCTACTATTTTACTTACCGGAGACAAACAGCAGAAATCTACAACTCAAGTATGTAAAATGTCTAATAAGCACATAGAAATAGAAGAAAATTCAATATCGATGTCCAAGTAATATTTGCAATAATTCAAATATAGTGGTTTTCTATGCGATAAGTATAATAGTCTCAAACTCAAATAAAATTAACCCTCACGCACGATCTTACATAAATAGCTAGGGACCTATAGAAAGAAAAACCATCATATAGAAAACCCAAAATCAAACCTGAAATGTAAAGTTTAAAACTCTAAAACACTGCAGCATTTAGCCTTATTGGTATTGCACCTACCTTTAACCTCCGACTCAAAAAGGTAACTTCGATACATTCCTTTCCACTTCATGGTCAATCAACATACTGACAGTAAGGAATTTTTTGTACATCTTGTTTTTTGTCTGTCAGGATTGCAGCTCATCTTGATTGAACTTTGGACATGACAAACAGGTATGTATGCCTTCTAGAATATCAGATATACCAGCACTTATAACCTTAGGATGGAGTTGGGACACTACAGGATAAGTGTCATTTTCTGTGAAATTAAAGAAAATAATGAAGGACATATCTTCAAGCACACATGACTCCTTCCTAGGGCAGGATATCATATAATAGAAATCAGGGTTGATAGATTTTTCCCACTTAACTTACCTATGCTCTTGTTCCAATTTTTACAATATATTGACTTGAACAAGTAAACTTTATTTTTTTTAAAAGATCTAGCAGCCAACGTGTAAGTTACCCTATAACCTTCGTTTGCATAATTCATAACACATTTCATATTTGCAACGGGGAATCATATATGAACAATTTCTGATCACTGCCAAATTTCAGACTAAGGGACAAGAAGGGGGCATCCATCATCCACGATGAACAGTCTCCGTTCACGTCTTAGTTACAGAAGAACATCTTGATGAAGGGGAAAGATGACAGATTTGCTATAGTAAATAGCATTGATGTTTGAGGCACGAACAAAAGCATGAATCAAATGAAGTGTATTCGACTGATTTCTTTGATTTGTTCTTACTGATAAGTCGGTAGAAGTTACAAATTGCTTGTTACAGTCTTACAGTAACCCTAATGGTGCCTCATGGAAATAAATGAGGATTAGGATACAAGTTGACAAAAATTGAAAAGACTTATCTAATCGAATAGCAGGCAATTGCTTGAGAAAGGATATTGACATATTGTATTGTAAACTAACTTACTGTAACCAAACATCATACCCTGTTAGTCAGAAAAACATTGAAGATCTTAAATTTCATTTCTCATGAAGAGAAACTTCGGGTAATAAAGTATTGATGTCAAGCACGAGCAGGTCGGTCTATATCAAATGGTGTTCAGATCCTAAAGATGCGATGAACCAATGAGAGTAATGCATTGGAAGTTCTGAAAGCAGAATATAACTTACATCAGAAAAACTTTGAAGATCTTAAATTGCATTTCTCATGAAGAGAAACTTCGGGTAATAAAGTATTGATGTCAAGCACGAGCAGGTCAGTGTATATCAAATGGTGTTAAGATCCTAAAGATGAGATGAACCAATGAGAGTAATGCATTGGAAGTTCTGAAAGCAGAATATAACTTACAGAAGGAGCACAAAACTGGCCTTTCTTAATATTGGCAATCTTCCCAGTCTTGGCAGCTGCTATTTAAAGATCAGTCTATCACACTGAAAGAAAATAAATATTAGACAACAAAGAATTGGCATAGGCGCCTTCAAGAAATCAACGGACTGAATGAATGCATATCACAATAGAATTTAATAGATAGCACAGCAATTTGTCTACAAAATTGCCGGAGTGACCAAATTACCTGCTGACAAAGGAAAGCAGGAATCTTGAATAATATCAGCAACTCGTCCAACAGCTTCACACTGGATGGAAGTGAACAATGTAGAAATCAAAATATGGATTAGGGATAAAAGAAGATTAGGAAAGTCAGGTATGACACAAAAATAATGTTTTTTTTTTTTGAGAATAAAGATGACAATAGTCATCGTTTCATTAATGATGGGTTAACGAAACGTAGTAGTCCCCGGTACAAAGCAAAATACAACCAAACGACTAGCGCCACAACAAACTGAAGCCTCAAAAAAGTCCCCAAAAACAGAAAAATACATAACCAAAATGATAACCAAAAGAAGATCTTTCGCTGGTAGCCATCTATACTTTGCCTCCATCCATGTGAGCTATCATTCCCCCTCCATGCGCAGTTTCTTCCTAGCTCCAACGTGATCTGCCCAGGCATGAACATAATGTAAGGTTTTGTGCATAAGGACAAAAAATCTATGATTGCAGTTACGGAAGCAAAGGTTATTTCGGTCTAGCCACAGGGTCCATAGTGTTGCTGCTACCGACCTTTCCCACTCTTCCCTATCTTCTTTCCTAATGCTAGTTCCCCTCCCTAAGGCCCAAGCCTCTGAGATAGAGTTGGGATTCTCTAATAGTCCAAACCCAAGACAGATGACCTCCCACGACAGTCTAGCCCTATGACACTTGAATAGGATATGTACCGAATCTTCGTCGCCGTTGTTGCATCTCTGACATCCAACCTCGATCTGCATACCCCGTTTTTGCAAATTGGTCTTTGATAGGATAGCGTCATTCGCGACCAGCCAAAGAAAGGCTCTAACCTTCAGGGGCGCTTGCACACTCCAGATTATTTGTCCATCACTGCTTCTAGTTATATCGACTTCATGCACATTTGAAAAGGGTAAAAAAAATCCATCACACAGTCAATTCTACAAGGATTTTCAGCCTATGCAGATGTTAATTTGTACCATAATGTGTAGAATGCACATAAGCAAGATCCTACCTGCCAGCTCTCATGCACATCTGCCACTATCACTATGGGAAGATCACAAGTCACTTTGATCTTCCCACAATGATCTTTCAAAGCTACATTAAAACATGATGAAATAATCATTATCATGTTATTATTTAACAGACACTTTATTCACAAAAATGCTTGAGCTACAGTACAAACTCAAGCTCGAGAAATCTCAACAGAAATGATGTCTATGTTTCACAACCATGCGTCAACTTGAAGTCTAAACCTATATTAATCACACTAAACATACAGCCAAGCTTCATCGAAAAACTCAAAATCATTCTTTTCTCATCAACCATACATTCAACCCTTCTTCCATCCCAGGCCCACGAAACGACTTTGAAGAAGTGCGATTCGCCTTGCAGAAACTATACTTGAAAACCAGCTGCAATCCAAGCCTACCCACAACCACAGTAATGAAACACAAATCGCAACGCAAGATTCAAAAAAAAAAGAACCCATTTTTTCTTGCTTACTCAGAATAGCATCATTGATACGCCTGGTCATTTTGAGAACACGTTCCTCAGACTCAACCACAATGGGCCCAGCCAACAAGAAAAATGGATTTGCACTCTAATTTCAAATTCCCCACAAAAATTGAAAAAATTTCGATACTGGGCACTTAATATACTATTTTTTAACAACTTTAAAAACATACAAAATTGAACCCTGGGTTGGTTGTAGAGCGCAGCAGAGTTATACATATCTTGATCAATAACTGTTTTTGGTTCAGTAAATTCGAATTTTTTGCGGTACTAGGCCACTTTTTTAAACAATTTGCGATTTTAGGTCACTTCCCAAACTATTAGCACTTTGGCTAGCAAGTGCCACGTCAGCAGCGGCCGCTATTGGGAATAGCGACCTCTTCATAGCTACCAACACATTGGACTCCCACACTCGGTAGATTTGTATAATTGCAAACCACTTGGTGTGACTGAGGTCGCTATTGTCAATAGTAGCGACCTTGTATAACCAAGGTCGCTATTGACAATTATACAAATTGCCTAAAATTGCCTAAAATTGCAAATTGTTTCAAAAAGTGGCCTAGTACCGCAAATGATTCAGTAAATTCAACAAACAGGTGGTGGGCATACTGCAAACTGCAGAAAATTTTGGTTAGAAATGAAAATGTGGGTCGAGATCTGGACTGGATCTTAAACTTTGTCTTCAATTTTGTGAAGACTAAGTTTTGGATTTTGCTCTGTTTGAGAAGAAGAAGGAGAGAGAGAACGAAATAGGTGTTCAACAATTAGGTATTCAGTAGAGGGTGAAAGTGTAAATAGTAGCGTGACATGATAAATGTAATGGAAACCTCCAATAGTAGGATAAAAAATATAGTAAATTTGGTAGTAGGTATAGCATTAGTCATTGGTAGGAGTTTTTTGCCGTAATAGGGCACTTTTGAAAATTTTTGCGATTATGGGCCAGTTTCGAAACTATTAGCGCTCGTGAGTTACTTTGTGCCACGTCAGCAGCGGCCGCTATTCTCATTAGCGATCTCTTCATTTTGAAAGTCACTAATGAAAATAGCGGCCTAGGTTTTAAAATATTTGAAATTTTTTGTTTGTTGTCGCTATTCCCACTAGCCACCTTGGTATATATGCTCAAATGAATGTATTGAAACACTTATCAATTTCAACAAAGTTTTTGCTCTCTTTAGAAGAAAAAAAATTTAAACTGTGGTCGCTATTGGGAATAGCGAACTTAGTATATATGATGTCGCTAATGGGATTAGCGACATTTAATGAACTGTATTCTAAAACTTAACAAAATCTAAAGAGTTTTTGCTCTTTGAAAAAATAACAATCAATTTATTTTTGAAACTGAAGTCGCTATTCGGGATAGCGACTTTAGTGGTACAAAGGTCGCTAGTCGGAATAGAGGTCTTAGTTGTATTAAGGTCGCTATTCGGAATAGAAGTCTTTATTGTACTAAGGTCGCTATTCCGAATAGAGACCTTAGTTGTGTGATTATTTTGTAAATTTTACAAAGAATAAGGAGATTGTGTTTCCTACTGAGGTCGCTATTTCGAATAAGATCTAATTATACTAAGGTCGTTATTCCCAATAACGACCTCAGTTTTAATTTTTTTTCCTAAAAGAGCAAAAACTCTCTAGAATTCGTTAAGTATCTCAATACATTAATTTGAGATTGCTAATCCCAACAACGACCTCATATATACTAAGGTCACTAGTGGAAATAGCGACAACAAAAAAAAAATTCAAAATTTTTTAAAACATATGCCATTATTCCCATTAGCGACTTTCAAAATAAATAGGTCGCTAATGAAAATAGCGGCTGCTGCTGATATGGCACAAGGTAGTCCATGAACGCTAATAATTTCGAAACTGGCCCATAATCGCAAATATTTTCTAAAGGTGGCCTATGACGGCAAAAATTCCATTGGTAGTCGGTGTAGCATTGGTTAAACTTCAGAACTCCCTCCCCCCCCCCCCCCCCCCCCCCCCCCCCCCCGGACTTCAACAGAAAATCAAATTACCCCGCCGACAACTTTTTTCATCAATAAACTACTATAAACTTTGTGTTTTGTGTCGACTGGTCCTTCTCCCATTGTTTTAGACTATACTATGAGGACATACGAAATACAATAACAGTAACAAAGTTTTACGCTCAATTTTTTAGGATCAGTTATATGAATTCTTCTTTCACCCAACTCTAGTGTAGAGCACATTCTGTATCAAATTATAATATTTCAAATCTCTATTCACAGCTTCGGCCCGAGTTCATTTTAGATCTACCTATAGTCTTTTTTACTCTCATAACTTCCATTCTATTTGTTTTGTTAGTTTGAGCATCGTCGACATTCCTTGTATATATCCAAATTATCTCAATTGATTCTTCCGCATTTTTCTCCTGTTATGTCATAATTTCAATATTGATATATTGGTTTGTAAGTACAATTTTTTTTTTGAAGATGAACACTTGGGTTTTCGAGCCATTGGATTCTCATCAATGTTGGTGTTATTCAATCCAAAATTCTCGCTTTCGCTTCGTTTACACCTATTTGCGCATGCGCTTTTCTCTAATGCAGAACCTTTTTTTTTTTTTGAGGGGGTCAACAAATGTGTCTTAAAACACATCTTAGACTCAAACTGTTGCATTAAAAAATGAATAAGATAAACAGACCCAACCAATTCAACTTGATCCTGGTTCACAGCTTAATGTTGATGTTGAATCCGGACGACTGTTCGGCCTAGTTTCGTTTTTACAACATTCCAAGGTGATTTAAGGGAGGCTGATTAATTCAAAATAGAAAATTTAGTGGATTGATTGTTAAAAAGGATGATGATTTTACCTGATTATCAAGAAAAATGAGGGTGATTTCTGAAATTCAGCCACTTCAAGTTCTTTGAATTTTTTTACCTCATAGGCCAATTTTTAAAAATATTTATGATTATGGGCCAGTTTCGAAACTATTAATGCTCATGGACTACCTTGTGTCATATCAGCAACGACCGCTGTTCTTAATAGCAACATATTCATTTTGAAAGTCGCTAATGAGAATAGCGGCCTTAGTTTTAATTTTTTTTGAAAATTTTGTTTGTTATCGTTATTCCCACTATCGACCTTAGTATATATAAGGTCGCTGATAAGATTAGCTTCCTCAAATGAATGTATTGAGACACTTAGTGATTTATAAAGAGCTTTTGCTCTTTTGAGAAATTTTTTTAAAACTGAGGTCGCTATTGGGAATAGCGACCTTAGTATACTTAGGTCGTTATTCGCAATAGCGACCTCAGTAGGAAACACAATCTTCTTTTTCTTTGTAAATTTTGCAAAATAGTCATACAACGAATGCTTCTATTCGGAATAGCGACCTTAGTACAATAAAGGCCTCTATTCCGAATAGCGACATTTATACAACTAAGGTCGCTATTCGGAATAGCGACCTCATCTTCAAAAATAAATTGATTGTTATTTTTTCAGAGAGCAAAAGCTCTCTAGATTTTGCTAAGTGTTAGATTACAGTTCATGAAAGGTCGCTAATCGCATTAGCGACCTCATACATACTAAGGTTGCTATTCCCAATAGCGACCACAGTTTTAAATTTTTTTTCCCAAAAAGAGCAAAAACTTTCTAAAAATTGCTAAGTGTCTCAATACACTCATATATACTAAGGTCGCCAGTGGAAATAACGACAACAAACAAAAAATTTCAAATATTTTAAAACAGATGCCGCTATTCTCATTAGTGACTTTCAAAATGAAGAGGTCGCTAATGAGAATAGCGGCCGTTGCTGACGTCGAGCGCTAATAGTTTTGAAACTGTCCCATAATGGCAAATATTTTCAAATAGTGACCTATTACGGCAGAAAAACTCAAGTTCTTGATGTACTCAATAGAATGGCACGTGCAGTTCATGTAAAATTGGCTTATTGGCATTTCAATTTAGCCAATTTTTTCTAGCATTATCCTCCATTTTTCCAAGTTTTATTGAGAAGAGGAGAACCCCTCTTCAAATTCCCCCAAATGGGTAAGTGAAAATTTATCCTCAATTTTTCATCTCATTTTCGTAAACATTCATAGGTTTTTAGCTCATAATGGAATGCTATATCATTTCCCCTTTACCCAAAAACATAATCCCACAATCAAAACCCATACTCGAAACCCACACATTCACAAAACCCAGAAACGGATTTTCAAGGATTTGTATGAAATCTAGTAGTAATTCTTCTGTTGATGTGAAAATGGTGGAAAACCCAGAAGATCAAGCTGACCCAACTTGGAAATTGGAGTTCTTGGGTGAGATTAGCACACCCAATGCACCCACCAAGAAGCCCAAAGAGAAATCAAGATTGCTTAGAGATACTGAGAGCATGGATTGGTGCGTGAGAGCGCGAAGAATCGCGCTGAAAAATATCGAGGACAGGGGGTTAACTCACAATATAGAGAGGATGGTTACATCGAAAAATAAAAAGAAGAAGAGTGGGAAGGTAAAGGGGAGCAAGAAGGAGAAGGTTGTTAAGAAAAAAAAGAGTTTGGATGATTCGGATTACGAGTTTGAAGAAGAGCTAGACTTGGAGGAGTTGGGATTGGATAGTGGTTGTATTACTAGTAGTAACATGCATCTCTTGAGTACTGTGAGTTCACTAGGGGATGGCATGTTTGAAGAGCAGAAGGAGAAGTCGAGGGAGGCGTTTATTGAAAAGCTGGCGCAGCTCTCGGGGCCTTCTGATAGGAAGAAAGAGATTGCGTTGAATAAAGCGATTGTGGATGCGCACACTGCTGAAGAGGTGTTAGATGTGGCAGCGGAGACTATATTTGCGGTAGCGAAAGGGTTGAGCCCGTCACCTCTTACACCTATAAACATTGCGACTGCCCTCCATCGGATAGCGAAGAACATGGAGATGATTTCTATGATGAGAACACGGAGACTAGCATTTGCCCGGCAAAGAGAAATGTCTATGTTGGTTGGGATTGCAATGGAGGTTTTGCCGGATTGCTCGGCTCAGGGGATATCGAATATATCTTGGGCTTTGTCTAAGATTGGTGGTGAGTTGCTTTATCTATCGGAAATGGATAGAATTGCTGAGGTGGCAGCCGAAAAGGTCGAGGAATTTAATGCTCAGAATGTTGCTAACATTGCTGGTGCATTTGCTTCAATGCAACACTCTGCACCGGAGCTTTTTTCTGCATTATCAAAAAGAGCAGCTGAATTAGTTCTAAATTTCCAAGAGCAAGAGCTTGCTCAGTTCTTGTGGGCATTTGCTGCTTTGAATGAGTGTGCAAATTCTTTACTGGACTCGCTTGATTGTGCTTTTATGGACAAATCCATGCTTAAGTTCAATAGGGATCAGCTTGGAAGTCTTGCTTGGTCTTATGCTGTTCTTGGGTGTTTGGATCGTGTTTTCTTTTCCCGTATATGGAGTTTGTTAAGCCAATATGAAGAGCAAAGGATTTTGGATCAGTATAGAGAAGACATCATGTTTGCTTCTCAAGTTCATATAGTAAACCAGTGCTTGAAAGTTGAATGCCCTCATCTTGGTTTGGAACTGAAGAAAGATTTGGAAGGGAAGATTTTTCAGGCAGGGAAAACTAAGCGGTTTAATCAGAAAACGACTTCTTCATTCCAAAAAGAGGTGGCTAGGCTTCTAGTTAGCACGGGCCTTGAGTGGGTTAGGGAACATGTGGTGGACGGATACACATTGGATGCTGTTTTGATTGATAAGAAGCTTGCTTTTGAGATTGATGGCCCGTCGCATTTCTCAAGGAACCTAGGCATGTCTAACTTACTCTTTTTTTCCTTCATACATTGGATTGTATATACCAAGTACATGGTAAAATGATATTTGTTTTTTTTTTCTTTCTTGCAGGAACTCCCTTAGGTCACACTATGCTGAAACGACGATACATTGCTGCTGCTGGATGGAGACTTGTTTCTCTCTCTTATCACGAGGTAAATTCATTCTAAAATAGAGTGCTCACTATAAAGTTCTTAATGTATGTATTCGCACGAACCTATCCTTATTCTGATCATCTGAAAATTTGATTGAATTGTACCACCACAGCTCCACATTATCCCTCTAATTAGGCATCATATTCCTAAGCATATAAAGGACACAAGAAGATGCTCCACAAATTCTTACAGGCTAGTTGAAGGTTAGGGAATCCTACGTTGTTAGTCCGCTATAGTTCTTCTAGAGTAAACAGGCATAGATATAGCCGAACTAGATTGAATACACTTCCATGTAACATGAACATGTATGGTTAAAAATTAAAAACGTTGTACATCACAACCTCCATGAAGAAGAAATTTGGGATTTGGATATCCTAGCATAATGATTTTTCTAGCTTACTGGGATGCTGCAAGGATTCTATTAAAAAATGAACTCCGGAAGAGGTGAATGCCTGTCGGGAAAATTTTTAGTTTCTTGAACTTACAAAAAGAGATAAGCCCAAACTGTTTCTAATTAGATGGCCTGAGATCTGACGCTTGTCAGATTTGAAACTTTTACTTGCTCGACAGTTGCTGTTTAATAGCTTAACATATATAATAAATTTTAATGAGCTAAAAAGTTTAGGATAGGGAAGAATATTACATTTCAATGTGGAATTTTCTTGGCCTCCCTGGGTACTAGAAAATTGAATATGAAAGTTGACTGTGGACATCAGAAATATGTGTCTACAGAAAGTATCACTAATAAATTCAATAGTTTAGACATGTGTGGAGTCGAGTATTTGGAATTAGATCAACAAACTTTGATTTTGAAGGACTTGTAGCATACTGATTTTATCCAGGAAAACTTATTATGAAATTCTATGCAATTGAGATGGATGCTCAGATGGTGGAATGTTGAAGCAATAGCATAATAGAGATCTGCTTATCCTTTCTTCAAGAAAGTGCTTATTGTACTGCTAGTATGGGATAAAATGTAACTTGCTGGGACTAACATTTGGAGTTATAATTTGGAGTTATAGTGATGAGGACATCAGTTCAGTTTTGTTTTGAGATTTAGCCATATGTAGTAGTTTTGCAATTTGCACCCTTTATTTTCAGCTTTGGAATAATTTAGAGATATGTATTAAGGTTTTATTTTGAGCCTATATATAGGCCTTGAGATTTATGGGAAGGTGTGTTATTATTGATTAAAAAATTATTGTGTGTTGAGTTGTTGCTCTTCATTCTTCTTGTGTGTGAGAGATCATAAGAGAATATTAGGATTTGTGAGAAATCCTAAGAAATTTTAGGGTTTGTGAGAAACTCTAAACTACACCCAAATCCAATACAAATCCCAAACCCTAACCTCCAATCTCACAGCCGCCACTTCCCCTTCTCTATTTTCTTCTTCTTTCTCTTTTCGTTCTAATCCCGACACCCATCAACACTCCCTCCTCCCGCTTTCTTTTTATCTTCTTCCTCTCTTCTTCTTTGTGGAAACCCAACCCCAATCACCCTCTCACCTTCTCCCCTTGACCCCGAAACCCATCGGCAGCTCCCCCACGCCATCGAACCACCCTGACGCCACCGCCTTGCGCCCCTCGCTTCACCACCGCAGCAACCGTAGAGCCTTTCACCCTCACCCTTGCTGCTCCATCCCGCAACTCCGGCACCCCGAATCCTCCCCAAACCGCTGCTCCTTCCTGCCACCAGCATCGCCACCTCACCATCAGCCCCGACCCGCCACCCACCGTTTTAAATTTCGGCTGATACGGCCGAAATTTTCTTTCGGCTAGCTTGCCGATACGATATCACTAATTTTATATTTCACATCATTTTGGACCGAAATGTGTAAATTTCGGCCAAAATTGTCGTAATATTGGTCGAAATATTGCCGAAATTGCGAAATATCAGCCGAAATCGACAAACTAATGTTATTGTGAATATATAACTTTTTTTTGTTTTATTTTTTGCATATAAGTCTTTTAATATAGGATTTTAAGCTAAGATAATCTGAGAATTTTGTCTCTCTATTGTTTATGTATATACAAAGTCAAGTAAGTCTATTAACTAATACATTTTTTATAATCAATGCAAATTCAATTTAGTTATATACTTATATTACAATCTTTTTTATATTGTTGTTAAATTCTGCAAATATTTACAGAGATTGATTCATGTCATTAGTTACATTATACAATATTTTATATCATAAATGACAATTAGAACATATAATATCTTATTTAGTAACAAAACAAATATTTTATTGAGTGCCCGAAATGAACATCCGAGATAATCACATTTCTCCGAGATCTCCTTCGATATCTCCGATTCGAGATGAAACACCCCTTGCCGAGATGAGTATGAAATCCGAGATTTAAAACCGTGTCGCCACCACCAGCCTGTACTGAAGCCTCCCACGACCACCTGCAGCAGCCGAGTTCCATCACCAGCACCACCACGTCCCATCCTGAATAGCAGCAGGCAGCCCTTTTGCTGCCTTTGACTCCAACAGCACACCCAAACCCTTGGCGACGATCCCCTCCATTGAATCCCAGTGAGATCTTTTCAATTATCCATTATTTGTGGTACTATCTATCATCTCTAGAGTATTATCTGAATTTCCGTCGTCCACAAATATTGAGTGTATGTGCTTCTATTTGCTAATTAGAGTAAGAATCATTATTGACTATTTTACTTGCTAAGAACGTTTAGGTATAATTATTGATTGTTATGATTGAATCTTTAATTGGGCTTGTTAAACTGATTTCGTATCTTGAAAATCCATCAAACCAATTAGTAGTTTTAATTTCTAACTTAATCTGCATTACATGTTGGTAAACTTAATTTTTTAATATTCTTGAAACTTCTCTACTTGGGGTTAAGTTTACATCATATAGTCATGATTTTGAATAGTTACTCTTAGCAATTGTCGGGAAACAACTCCTAGATATAGTCAAAAGACCTTTCATCTTTTATGCAAATGCAAAGAAAATTGTCTGGATTTTTTTTCTATGCAGCATCCTAAGAAGCAAGGACATGGCCACACGGATGCACCAACACAAACACAATGCTACTCTGATGCGCCGAGACAAGGAAAAGTTTGAAAACTTCATTAAAGTAGTTATTGTTGTGTCAGATTCGTGTGTCCAACACGAGCGTCCGATGCATGTCCAACATGACACAGCCACCAAATAGATGTCTCCCCACTTCACAGGCAGCATGTGCTGCTTCTAATGTCAAGATTCTTTAAGGTTGACCATTTAGATAAATTGGAATAGAACTTATGGGAGTTAGATATCTAGTTCATTATGCTTACAGGAAGGCCATGCCATCCATCTATCTAGACATCGTTTAATTTCTGGGTTGCTAGTGAATCAGATTACTAAATGACTACAGGAAAATTGACACATTGTTTGGTGATATCTCGTGTTCAATGGTCTGGGTTGCAGAGAATTTGAATCTTTTAGTGTATAGCTTACCAGAATCGAAATTATAGGATGTTCGGATGTTTCCCTCAAAAATAGGACTACCTGATTCCTCGACAGGAGAATCAGGAAACACTATTACTGTGTACAAATTGCTTGATTTCTCAAATCAATAATATCATACCATTTCTATTTCCCTGCTTTGATGCTTTGCATATGCATTAAAGTGATGCCTTGAAAAAATAAGTGAAATTCAACATTTTCCCAGCAGTCATCTTATATATATAATATATACCCTGCTACAAATTCTGATATGCATGTTTCAATTTGGTGTCCTTTGCAGTGGGAGGAGCTTCGGGGTGGGTTTGAGCAGTTGGAGTATCTACGAAAAATCCTTGACATCGAACCAAGTGATAATTTACAGAACAACACACAAGAAGCAGTTATGGCTCCATGAGGCTGTGATTTTTGGTGGGAAGAAGGTGAGTTCTTTTGATACCGAATGAAGATCATTTTAGAAGAGAAGATGCAGGCAATGATATTGGTCAAAATGAATCGATAGAGAATTTCACTCTTCTTTATCAGAGGGAGAGATCTTTGCTCAATATGTTTCCAAGAATTTGTTAATCTCTCATTTGCTAAAGATACTGAAGTTTTAATTATGTATCCTCTGATGAATTTATGACAAAATCTTACGCAATACATGTTATAATTATACAGTTGTCATGTATTTAAAACCCTAGAAATTTTGAGGGCTCAGATGCTTCTGAACATTGTGCATTCTCTTCATTGATCAGATCATTGTTTGATAGTTGTGTTTGTGCTTATTTTTTTCTTGCGTTGTGAAGCTCATAACCTGCTTTGATTAACGCTAAATTACAGAAAATTCCCCTATACTTTTGGCATTTCTCATATAACTACCATAAACTTGCTGTAATATGCATAACTCCCATAAACTTTCATTTTTATCCAAAACTTTAATAATTTTCTGCCCCTTATCAACTCTGTCCTCTCGGCCATGCCTCTTTTCCTGATGTCATTCTACTTTATCCCCTCCTGGGTGATCAAGAGGATTGATCAAATCAGGAGTAATTTTCTCTGGACCGATCTTCCTCCTTTAAACCTGGCTCTCACCTTGCCAATTGGAAATTGATTTGCTCCTCCAAAGAGGAAGGAGGTCTAGGTGTTCTGGATCTTAGGGACCATAACATTGCCCTCTTAGGCAAATGGCTGTGGAGATTTCATCATCTCGATCATTTACCCTGGATTCGGTGCATCAAGAACTATCGTACCTTGCCTTTTTTCTGGTGGGAGTTCCCCCCGGCTGTTTCTCGCCACGCCTCCCCGTTCTAGAAAGGGGTTTGGAAGGCGTCTTCAGCCTTCCATTGTAGTATCTCCCGATCCTGTTATGACGGGTCGACAGCCAAATTCTGGACTGATTTGTGGATCGGTAACACCAAACTATCGTCTGCGTATCCTTCCTTATTTCGTTTGGCTGCTTACCCGTCGGCTACGGTGGCGGAGTCTGTTATTATCGTTGAAGATGCTCGGCATTGGATTATTCCTTTCGCGCTTGACCTTCCCGCCTCTCTCTCTGATGAGTTTAACACTCTCATCGACTCCCTCAATAACTTCGCGTGGAGCCCTTCTGAGGGTATCACTTGGCGGTGGTCATATGCCGGCGTTTTCTCGGTTAGTTCCTTTTATCGTTTCCTTAACTCTCGAGGTGTCCGATCACCGTTCGCACATTTTCTCTGGGACTCATGTGCTCCCCTGAAGGTGAAAATCAACTTCTGGCTTGCGTTTCCATAACAAATTACTTACCGTTAAGGTTCTTAACAAAAGGAATTTGGCTTGGGGGCAGCTCTGCCTTTTGTGCGATCAACATTCGGAAGACGTTAATCACCTTTTTGTTCGGTGCCCTGTCATCCTCCCCCTGTGGAAGATTTGCGTACTGGCATGGGGTACTGCTTCAATCCCTCCCCTTTTAGCAACCTGTTGAGCGTATCCGCCTTCGAACGCTATGTATCGTAGTGCGTGGATGTTGTCGGTCCAAACCATCATCTGGATCATTTAACACCAGGTTGTTCCAGCATCGGAAATCCTCGATTGTCTCTATGATTGATGAACTATTATTTCTATTTAAGCTATGGGCCGCGGGCCCAAACTTCAAAGCCAATGCTTCCCTGGCCTATCAAAAATTAATCGACTCTATTATCTGTCTTAGCAACCTTCAAGCTTTATAACCTCTGGCTGTTACTTTCTGTTTAGCTCACTTGCTCTTTTCCTCTCCCTCTGTTGCTTGCAGGTTTCATCGCCCCGGTAGGGTGCAGCATGGTGCGCTGTTTTGTTTTCTTTTGAGCGTCTACCTCATTACCATCTTCGGTCCTCGGGACCCTTGTTTATTTGGATGGTTTTGAATCGCTTTCGCTAGTGATGCTTGGGATGATTACTTGTCTCCATATTTTGTTGCCTGAGATGTTTATTAACTCAGGGCTCTTTCCCTCTATCTTTGTTGTTATTTTTTGACTACAGGTGGCTTTGCGCCTGACTGATGCTTTCATCTCTATTGCCTCTATTTTTTTGGGCTTCGGCCGGTGATGTTTACTGCTAAGTGGCTAATATCATTCTGGTTTTTCTTCTATGTTACTTGGCTATAAGTCTGGTTTTGTATTATGGTTTGTTGTGTTGCCTTCTTACTTTTTCTGAGCAGCTTCTTATGCTATGTTTATTATGTTCTCGCTGCTGTCGTCTGGAAGCTTGTTTTTTTGTTGTTTTTTTGCTGACCCTTTGCGGTCTCCCTATGTATTCCTCTGCATGTATTTTCTCTGCACTTTCGTGTGCAGCGCTGAGGATGTATTGGATCTGTGGCCTCCTGTTGGGGTGAGGTGCTTGCCTGCTCCATCTGTTTTCTCTTGGCCCCCATTACTTACCGCAGGACTCTCGGCCTGCGGTCGGGGTGCTTTCTGTTCTTTTTCGTAAGTATTGGATGGGTTTTGATCGGGTTTTGCCTTAGGCTTCAGTGAGGCCACCTTTTCTTTGGCCTCTCGGCTGTCTGAGCTTTGTTTGTAGGGGACTAGGATCGGGATCGTTCCCTTTCGCCGGCCTGTCTCGCTGTCTGTCTTCGGCGGTTTGAATCCCTCTAAGCCCAACGTGCTTCCTCCTCTGGATGTTTTGGCAGCACCATCGAGGGGCAGTTGCGATTTTGCCTGATTCGTTTCTCTCTTCGCTGCTGCCGCGCTAAGATTGTCTGCTGCGCACATGCCCTCCAGGCGCAGGCTTGGTCTACAGATCCCTCTTGGTCACGAGCCTCAGTTGCTGGCTTCCTCTTCTTTTCAGTCGCGTTTGTCGCCTTATGAGTGATGTATTGTATCGTGTTATCTCTAGTGTATTGTTTTGATTCCGTTTTATTTAGGATCTTACTCTCGTTTTGTTTTACTTCTGGTAAAACCCCCCTATGTATAGATTCATTATTATTTATTGATTGCCTGGCTGGAGTCTTCCGACTCTATCCGATTCATCAAAAAAAATAATTTTCTGCCCCATACTTTTATCTAATTTTAAGAAACTACCCTAAGCTATAGCAAGTTTTTGAAATAACTACCATATACTAGGGTAGTTATATCATATGTATAACTGAAAGGGGTTAGAGCATCCATAGTGGTTATGGTTAAAAAACGCATAAATGGATAAATGCAAATAGCAAAGTATCGTTTCTCTACAGTCGTAGAATGCTATATTTTACCATTTTAAATTAAAATAATATACAGACGGAGCTTCACATTGCGTCGGAGAGAAAAATAAATAAAAATTTATTCATTTATTCGGTCGGACGCAACATGACCTTACATCGGAGAGGGGAAAAAAAAAATTTTAAAGGTGGGACGGCACTTGAAGTGCCGTCGGAGGGAAAAAAAATCGTACTCGAAGTGCAAAAAAAAGTAACAAAAAAATTATAAAAAATTACAAAAAAATTACAAAAATTACAAAAAATTACAAAAAACTACAGAGGAGGCCTGGGACGGCACTTCATGTTGCATCCAAGAGAAGTGGGTTTTTTTGGTTTTTTTTTTATGACGAAATTAAACTTTTTTTGGAGGGACAGCACTTCAAGTGCCGTCCGACCATTAAATTATTATTATTTTTTGTGCAACGGCACTTCGAGCTCTGTCGTTTATATATGCATAATTCTCATATCCTCTCTCATATATAGCAGTCTCCTGTAGCAGAATATGCATATTATGCATATTTAGCAGACGACTGCAGCGAGTTTTTTACCAAAATATGCATAATATGCATAGATAACAGACGACTACAGATGCTCTTATGTATATTAAAGTTAGTAGGATAGTTAGCTTGTATATTAAAGTTAGTAGGGTAGTTAGCTAAGAAACACCAACAATATGAGGTATTTTTTTTGCAACTCGGCCTTGATAAAATGTCATGTCATACTCAAACGGTAGGCCTAGGTATTATTCAAAGTAGAAATGCCTCGCGTAAATTTCAGTTAACCCTACTCACTTTTACAAATTTGGCATATAACCATACTGAATTTATATTTTGGCATAAAACCCGGGGGGTGGAAGTTGTTTCTGTTTGAAAATTTTAATTGAGAGAAATGGGTGATGGTGGTGGTGGTGGTTGGTGGGTGGTGGTGGGAGGTGGTGGGCGGTGAAGAATTTGAGGTAGGAAAAGGAGGGGGGATGGTAGGTGGTGGTGGTGGTGGTTGGTCGGAGGTGGTGGGAGGTGAAAATTTTGAGGTAGGATGAGGGCGGGTGGAGGTTGGTCCTATTTGGGTGGGAGGTGAGAGATTCGAGGGAGGATGAGGTGGAGGTGGTGGTGGAAGTTGTTTGGGTTTGAAAATTTTAATGGAGAGATGTAGGTGATGGTGGTGGTGGTTGGTCGGAGGTGAAGAATTTGAGGTAGGAGGAGGGGGATGGTGGTTGGTCGGATTTGAGTGGGAGGTGAGAGATTTGAGGGAGGATGATGTGATGTGGTGGTGGTGGTTGGGGGGGGGGGGGGGGGGGGGGGGGTGTTAAGGAGAAGGAGGTGGTGGTCATTGGTCGGAGGTGGGGCGGTGATGGGGGATTCGAGAAGGTGTTGGTAGTTGATGAAGGAGAAGGTGGTTGGTCGGAAGGGGTGGGAGAATTAAAATTAAAATTAATGATAAAATTAAAATTAATCTATAGAATTAAAAATAAAGATGATATTAAAATTTAAATTAATGATGTGATTAAAACTAATCATGACATTAAAATTAATGAATTGAGAAAAAGAAGATGTTGATGATGATGATGGACTGGTAATTTAGTAATCGAACTGAATTGATAGGGGTATTTAAGATATTTCATACAAAAGTTAACGGCATCATAATGGAGTAGGCCAGAACGCCAAAAAAACTGATGACGGTAGGGTTCAGTTTTACATTTGCCAAACATGTAATTTGAGTAGGGTTAACTGAAATTTACCCAAATACTAATCTAAAATGGATCTTTATATATGTTGTCACGCCCCGCTTCCCAAAAATACGGAATACGAGCACATGACAAAAGCCCAGTGAATGACTAACGTCACCCATAAGCTGTTTAATCGATTAACTCAACAATATAAACAATACAGAACAATTGCACAGGCAATAATAATGATCTCATGAACAAAATAATACTTGGAATGAAACAATATAATATCCAAATACAATAATAATAATCCATCGTCTGGAAACAATAATAAAATCCGGGACATAGGCCCAAACAATAATAATCCAGTCCAAAAATAAATACAAGTCTCAATACATTAAGTCATTTATAGCAATAAGCAAAATAAAAGCAGAAATCTTCAAAAGGTTTGTTCTCCAATTCCAGCAGGCAATTCTCCTTCATTACCTGTAAATATTTCATCTAAAAAGAGAAAAATAATTGTCCTTAGAGCAAGTCATGGACAGTAAGTAGAGAAAGTAGGGAAAAATGGAATAACGGTATAACAATGAATCATGAATCAATAGGAATCAATAACATGGCACGATAATAATAATCAATAGCATGGTAACTAATGCAACGGGGTAACGGTGAACTAATATTCGGTAACGGTAATCAACGGTTAATATCATTATCACTTAAACAATATTGGATACAAATAGGAACAATGGTGAACAATATGCAATGTCGGTGAAGTGTCAATCCTTATGTCTATTATTCAATTTTAACACCTAACTAATGCACGTACTACTGTGTCTCATGTGTGCCGTACCACAAGTTCGATGCATACAATCAATTTCGTTTTAGACTATAGTGGTAGATTTTATAGTTCATGTACTGGGTATGATGCCGATAACGGTAATAAACACGGGACATGTGTAATTTCTTACACGATGCCGATAACGGTAAAAACACGGGACATGTGTAATTTCTTACACGATGCCGATAACGGTAATAAACATGGGACATCATCCGAGTACAGTCCCCATATCATCAACTACTCTAGTCAATCCCTTAATCCCCCCGGCTTATTAATTATTTATCAATGCAACAACACAATATGCAATTAATGGACATTTCGGTAAAAGATAGTATCAATAAGGAAACAACAGGTTGATAACATGGATAGGACGGTTACAATAGTGACAATAACTCATTGGGAACATGCAATACAACATACATTCATTAAGTCATGCAATAATACAACCTAGGAATTATTAATCCATTAAAAAGTAGTATCTAAAATTCTGGACAGCACACGCAACCTGTACAAAAATGCAATTTCCCGCTAACTGAGAAATCGAAAGTTGAATTCGTCAGAAAATATGGAAACTAGACTTCCATACGGTTCCAACGCATACTTAAAGTTCACATTCCGACTACAATAGCTAGGTTAAACATATGTTTCTTTTCAGATTTTATGTTCAGACAGAAATTCGATATCTTATCGTTTTAATTTTTGAATCAGCAAAAACTCAACATTAAAATCAGTAAAAATATAATCTAAACTCTTAAACATGTTAAGAAACAATCTGGAAATTTTCATAGTAAAATTCTATCATTTGATCAACCTTTTTACTGTTCAAACATGCAGGGTACGAGAATCTGAAAATCTGGAATGAAAAAGATAAAACACAGCTGCAGTAAAACGGGCATAACTCTTGTTACAAAACTCGGAATTCAAAAATTCTGGATGCTATTGACATCTAGACATTCGGGGCTACATTTCATATTCATAAAATATTTTATTTTAAGGTCGTTTACTGCTTCGAAAACAGCAATCAAGTTCAGCTCAGCAAGCATGTATAGTTCTTAGGGTATTTTTCTTGAAATAAAATTAGTTAAACATGATGGGTTTCGATTCTATAGTCAACAATTTGTGTAACTAGCATGATAGGTGTCCAAACATGATAAATAAAGATTTAGAATACACACATATACAAGTCCAATTTCAATCAATCATCAAACGACATACAACCTAACGAATGTCTCTATAATAAATTATTTGTGTTGTGACTCGTATGAATAACCCTATTAACAATTCTATATGCATTCATTAAAGATCCAAACTTTAGAGTCAAAGTGGCACGATATCAAGAATATTGGGGTTAGCTCGTGTAAACCTACAATAAACCCAACGAAAAGGATAACAAAGGATAATACGATAACAAAGAGATCTACTTGCAGGAATTTCAATAAAACTTGAATTTGATACGAGTAACAATTCAAGGGGATGGTGACTTGCCTGTTAGACGATGAAAACGAATACCAAGAATGCAGGATAAGTGTACCGAAGCAACGAACTAGCAAATCTCCAAAGCAGCACGTGCAACACACGTGCAATTAAATTCAACAGCAATCAACGGCACACAAAAGAGACCGCAACAATGGCAATCAGCCAAGAGAGGGAGAGCACCGGCCAGGGGGCGGCGGCGCTGGCGACTGGCGACGGTGAGGTGCGACGCCGGCAGTCGTGGGCGCACGGGGTCGCGCCGGTCGGCAATCGAACAGAGGGAGAGAGGATCGGCTTTGAGGCTGATGGGTTTTGAAGTTTTGTAATGGTGAGAACGGGGAAAGGGGTGTACGGGGATGGCGTTTGGGTTCGTGGGTGTCGAGGGGAGGCGAAGGGGAGTAGTCGGCAGCCGGTCGGCGCAAGGGGGGTGGCCGGAGTGGCCGGGGAAGATGATCGGAAGGTGGGGGATTTGGGGGATTTCTGAACGGGGAGAGAGAAAGAGGAGAGAGAGAGGGCGTCTAGGGTTTCGATTTGTGTGCAAAATTTAGGGTTTATAGCAGAGTTGTATTTATAGGGTACAATTAGGGTTCCCTAAAAGCGGTTTTGGGTCAAGAATCTATCCAATTGGGTTTTAGGATTCAATTAGGAGATAGATCAAAATCAATCGAGAATGAATAAAAATACTCACAATTAGATAGAAGAAAATAGAATCAACAAACTAGTCCAATCACGAAAAACGAAGGATTCCACGAACAAAAATTTTAACCCCAATAAATAAATAAACAATACTAATGAATATAATATAAACTGGGCTAAAAAAATAATTTGGGAATCCGCAAGGAAGATATGATCCGGTATATTAATAAAATAATCCAATATATGAATTTTAAATAGATAATCATAAAATAACAATTAATTTAAATAATAAATCATACAACAAAATAATATTCGTGTTTAACAATTTTTATTGAAATCACCTAATAATAATAATATATTTGTTTTAAGCTCAAAATAAAAATAGTTGGTCAATTAAGACAGAAGTAGATTAAAATACAAAATTATCCGAAATAAATATAATTATCGATAGAAAAACACATTAACATAAAATCCCAAAATGATTTTAACAAATAATGAATTTATAAATATCGAAATACAGCAAAATATACTGAAAATACATATTTGCGGAAATGGGGGTTACATATGTAGTAAGTAGTTTGTCCATTTCTTAAAGAAAAGCAATTTGGGTTCACAAAGTTAGCAATGAGAAACTGACTGTATATATTAGAAATGTAGCTAATACATTGAGGGCAATAGCCTCATATTTATAGGCAAAACTTATGACAGCTTATAATATAGACCCCTAACAATTTCGATATTATACCCATACATCATACACCCAACACCCTCTTTCAAACTCAAGGTGTATCATTAAACATAAGTTTGGATAAAGATAGACTAAACCGACTTAGCTAAAAGCTACTGATCAAACATGAAGATGCAAGATTTTGAATCCAATCAAACAAGCATATCCAAAAGGCTCTGAAAGGATATGAGAAGCGGCTTATCAGATCAATATATGGATCCGTAAGAAGATGAAGAAGCAACTTCTAGTTCATATAGACTCAAATTGAAGATGATCCAAGTTGAGGTTGATTCATGTTCAAAATTTAAACCAGATCGGGTTCGGTTGGGTCAAGGCGGGTGCAGGAGCGGACCCGGGTTGTTTAGACAGGGTCAGAGCAGGTTTGGTTCGGTTGGACCTGGCTGGGTGGAGTTGTTTGGGTCTTATGCGAGTCGGCCAATCGGGTCGATGCGGGGTCAGACCGGGTCTGGATTGATTGTTGATGCGGGTTGGTCTTGGGTTTGCGCGTCGGGTCCAACAAACAAAACAAAACGAACAGAACAGAACAAAACAGAACAGGAGAAGATGGGGAAGTTGGCGGCTAGGGTTTGGAAGAAAACCAAGGAAGGTGGCACAAAGGGTTGGGCTAGGGCTCAACGGCGCAGATGTTGCACTCGCGAGGGAAGGTCGATGGCGGAGGGTGGCGTTGCAGGGTGATGCGATCAGTGACGACCTTTGTTAGGCGGATTCGGAGGCGCTAGATCCGGACAAGGGCAGTGGGTTTGAGGAACTTGTCAGATTTGGATTTGGACCCGTCAGGGCTTCAGATTTGATGATTCATGGTGACGATTGCGGGCTGAATTAGTGAGGTTGCAACGGAGCCAGGTGCAGCAGGCGAGCCTGGTGATGCAGATCAAGGCGCATGGGTGTTATGGACGTTGGTGAGGGGGACTATAGTGGGCAAGACGGCTGGGCGCGACAGGTGGCATCGAGGGTTAGGTTATTTAGGGAGGATAGAGAGATCTAGTTTTGATTTTGGAATATTTTTTCCCCTTTTTCATTGATACAGGTCTAGACCTAGGGTTTCTTTTTGAAGCAAAGTTGCTCTGATACCAAATTAGGAAATGAAAAACTGATTGTATAGATTAGAAATACAGCTAATACATTGAGGGTAATAGTCTCATATATATAGGCAAAGCCTATGACACCTTACAATATAGACTCCCAACAATCCCAATATATACTCATACATCATACACTCAACACATAATACCCCCACTCCATTAGAAAAAGCTTGTGTTGGCCTTTTGAATATCCCTCTCTCCATGTTTTAAGGTTGTGAACTTGGGACCGATAATTAATTATAAGGCCTTAGTTACATAGATGTATAACAGTTTATATTGAGTGTGTACTATGTACTAGATTTCTAGGGAATAATGGGATCCATTTGTGCAACTTGCCATGCATTATTAGAATAAATCAACATAGTTATCATTTTATAAGGAGAATTGGATCCAATATTGTGCAACTTGACTTGCATTATTATCCCCATTATTGAACATATCAAACCCCACACTTGTGACAAAGAGATAAATAACATGAGAATGTCACACCTTTGACTTTAAAGGAAACAATTTGGAAAGTGGTCTAAAAAAGGACAAGTTTCTAATAAGTCTTCAACATAATTCCATAGTCATATGCATGATTTTCTTCCTACTTGAATTAAATTAATAAGTTTAATATTATATAGGTCTACTTGGATGTATTGGAAAGTTTACAGTTATATAGATAATTTCAAATAACTATAATTTTTACAATCATGAATATTTTAGTTAGAATTGCTGCCTATGCATTGTGCGTCAAATGGAGCCTTTACATTGTATGTCAACAAGTTATAATACTGATAGTGCCAATATTTGCTGAAGAGGGCTTATTGAGTTGTAATTTTACTCATCTTAGGATAAACATGAGTCCTATATTGAATATCAACTTTTATACAGAGGACTAATTAATCAATATTTTCTTCTAACTTATCCAGAAAGAGAGAAGAGCATAGTCCTTTTCTTGTTATCTCCTTCTCTCTACAAAGAAACTTTTCATTATGTCTACATCATATTTACTGATTTCTTTACCTCTTTATGTATTTTATTTCATGGTTTTTCTTCAACCAACATGATTCATCCTCCACATTTTTCAAAACTAGAACTTATAGTCCACATAAAATATAAACACAAAATATATTCAAGAAAATGACAAGCATAAAATATAAAATACACACTTTTATTCATTTAATCAAATTCTTTTCCATACTTTTCTTGTATAAGATATTAATCCTGTAAACTAAAAGGCCAAAAAAATCAACCAACAACAATAATTTTGAGTCTTTGACAGTCCAAGGAACTAATGGAAAAAAACACAAATTAGACGGTATTTTACAACAAAACTTTAAAGATTCTACTATTTTAAAAAGTAATTTCTCTAACCCTTTTTTATATAATAAAGACTCCACCTTCTTTTATCCATCTCAAATTATTTATCATCTGAGGTTGAGACTGCATTTTTGATTATAATTTGTTGTCTAGGCCGAAAATAGGCACATTGGAATGAAGGCCTAAATAATTAAGTACATGTTAATAATTAAAAAAAAGTTAAATGATGCTGTTTGTTTTTGAGGCATGGGGGCAATATGTGTGAATTCTTGTAATTTGTGTAGCGGAGAATGTGGTACTGACGTCGATCCGATCCTAGGCCGTAGGACCGGCTCGGAAGTAGCAGGAAAGATGTGGGGGCCGGGTGCTCGGCTCGGATCCAGTAACTCGGCTCGGATCTTTGAGACTCGGCTCGAACTCTTGTACCTGCACACTGCCTAGAATCACCGGGAGAAGTCCCGCTGACAGGCCCTTCGACGATCTAGTCAGTCACTGAGAAAGCAACAATAGCTAGGGTTCAGGTGGGAAAAAGTTTATTACCTCTTGAAGTGAGGAGGGGGTATGGTATTTATAGGTAGGGGCAAATGGGCTTTTGGCCCTGATGGGCCGGGTCGGACCCGTTAGCTAGTGGGCCTGAGTTGGCAGAAGTTCGTTAGACCCGTTTAACCTGATGATCGCGGGGGAGCAAAATCTGAGGAGATCTGATGGCCCAAATGGGACCACATCATCCACCCCATATCTGGAGCCTCCCACTTCTGGAGGGCTGTGTAAGCTAGCCGTGGAGGAGTAGTCTGTCTTCATAGGAAGAGTGGAGCAGTGTGTCTGGAGAGTATGATTTGTAGTTTCTTAGAGTGGTAAAAGAGGTAGGACGAAGGAGATCCTCCGGAGAAAAAAGGCATTGAGGGCAAAGGACCGATGGTTGGGAGCCGAACGTCGGGCACCGAGCCGTAGTCTGTAAGAGCCAGGAATTTGGCTCGGTGCTTATGACTAGCGCTTCGAGGTTCGAGCATCGATAAGCAAGCCTCCATGATCGGATGTCGAGGGTTACGACAGAGCGTCGAGCCCCCCGCTTGTTGTGAAAGCTAGAGGGTGGCTCGAGGTCACCGCCGAGCATCGAGCCCCCCGCTTATTGTGAAAGCTAGAGGGTGACTCGAGGTCACCGCCGAGCATCGAGCCCCCCAGCTTGCTGTGAAAGCCAGGGGTGGCTCGAGGTCACTGCCGAGCGTTGAGCCTTCCAGCTTGCTGCAAAAGCTGGGGTTGGCTCGAGGTCACTGCCGAGCGTCGAGCCCCCAGCTTGCTATAAAAGCTAGTGGGTGGCTCGAGGTCACTGCTGAGCGTCGAGGCCCCCAGCTTGCTGCGAAAGCTAGGGGGCTCGAGGACACTGCCGACCGACGAGCCCTCCAGCTTGCTGTAAAAGCTAAGGGTGGCTCGAGGTCACTGCCGAGCGTCGATCCCCCCAGCTTGCTGTAAAATCTAGGGGGTGGCTCGAGGTCACTGACAAGCGTCGAGCCCCTCAGCTTGCTGCAAAAGCTAGGGGGTGGCTCGAGGTCACTGCCGAGCGTCGAGCCCCCAGTTTGTTATAAAAGGAAGGGGTGGCTTGAGGTCACTGCCGAGTGCCGAGCCCCTAGCTTGCTATAAAAGCTAGGGGGTGGCTCGAGGTCACTGCCGAGCAAAGAGCCCCCCAGCTTGCTGTAAAAGTTAGGGGGGCTCAAGGTTACTACCGAGCGATGAGCCCCCTAGCTTGCTGTAAAAATTAGGGGGTGGCTCGAGGTCACTCCTGAGCATCGAGCCCTCAGCTTGCTGTAAAAGCTAGGGGGTGGCTCGAGGTCACTGCTGAGCGTCGAGCCCCCCAGCTTGCTGTAAAAGCCAAGGGGTGGCTCGAGGTCACTGGACTCACTACCGAGCGTCGAGCCCCCTACTTGCTGCAAAAGCTAAGGGGTGGCTCGAGGTCACTGCCGAGCGTCGATCCCCTCAGCTTGCTGTAAAAGCTAGGGGGTTGTATGTGATGCTGACATCATGGGGTGGAATTCAAGGTGTTCCTATCAACCTTTAGATCTTGATGTTCAAGATTGAATCGATCAGGATTCCAACACAGAATTCGAGGCATTGAAATTTCATCAGCCGTTAGATCTTGATGATCAAGATTGAACGGTCAGGATTTCAACGTGGAATTCGAGGCATCGTTATCACTCTATAAATCCTCCACTCCCCTCTCCATTTCTTCACTTTGCTTTCTGTTTCTAAAAACAGGAGCTTCTCTCTCTAACCTGCCAGTGATGACTTTTTTGTTGATCTCTCCGTTCACAGTACTCAAGTTAGTATTTTCTTTTATTATGTCGCGCTCTCAGTCCGGTTCTGAAGCGAGCTCTTCTGGTCGGAATGAGGGGGATCGTCAGTCAGACTCCACGTCCTAGGATCTAGACGACCAGGTTTTGGAGGTGGATCGTCAGTCGGACTCCACATCCTGGGATATGGACGATCAAGTTTTGGACGTGGTTCTGCTCCAATGTCGCAAGCCGGCCGTGGTAGAGTTTGCTTCTACTAGAGAGGTCGAGATATTAGGCAAGGAGGTTGAGGAAGGAGTGGTGGAGCAGGGAGACCGTGAGGAAGGAGCTGATGGAGAGACAGATGAGGGAGGTAGCGAGGAAGGAAAGGCTTTCCCCCCTCTCCCTCCTTTGGCGACACCATCTCTGCTGAAGGCGCCTCGTGTCCAGAAGAAGAAGAGGAAGTGGCGCCTGCCGGATAGTCTGAGGACACAAGACGAGTTCGAGCCCGCACACGGGCTCAACGTCCCTTACTACAAGAATCCACAGTCGATCAGAATGTATCTTGACGACGTCGAAAACTTGGTTCAATTTGGCATGGAGGTGTCTTCGCCGGGCCGGACCCAGATACGGATGGACAAGGTTCAGTGTCTCCTGAAGGCCGACTATCTACCCATGATAAGGGCCAGCTACTTAATTGGGCTGGAGTACGAGCTGATAATTCCGAGTCCTGGTCTCCACCCCACCCCCGTGTTGGCCCCCAGATTCTGTATGTTTCCCGAGGACGCCTTCGTCTTGGGACTAAGGCTTCCGCTGTACCCGTTCATCAAAAGAGTGCTAAGGTGGGGGGAGCTATGTTCGATGTAATATGGCCCCAATTTGTGGAAGCAGTTAGTCTGCTTCATTCTGAAGTGCGAGGAGAAGAATGTGCCTCTAAAGCTGAAATATTTTCGGGCTGTCTTAGTGGTGAGCTCGCTTGGAGATCGGGAGGGTATCTTCTACATCTCGCCTCGCCCCCACAAGAAAGTGGTGCACGGGCATCCGGATTCCATAAAGGGGTGGAAGGCCAAGTATTTCGTGGTCGAAAGTGAGGTACCTTAGAAAATTCCAACGGCTTGGAATTTTTACAAGCCGAACCACAAACCCCCGAGGCAAAGGGACTTGACTGAGGCAGAGTAGGCTGACGTTGACAGAATTTTTGAGGGGCACAACATCGGTTGGCCGAACGTGACAGAGTCGCACTTAGCCCGAGCCGGACTGAGCCCAGCCGACCCTTGTATGTAGTTGTTCCATTTTTTGTTTAATTTTCTGCTTTCGTGTTAACATTCACCCTTTTCTCTTTGCAGCGATGGATCAGTCAAAGCTTGACGCGAGGAAAATCCTGCTGGCTCTGGCTCGGAAGAGGAGGGCCGAGAAGGCAGCGCCGAAGGCAAGATCTGCCCAGGGGGGCTCCGGGGGCCCTTCAGAGCGGCCCCACAAGAAGTTGAAGAGGGCCCCATCGGCTAGAGACGTGCCCGAGTCGACTCCGAGCTCCAGTAGCCACAAGGTTGCTGAGGTCTTTAAGGCGGAGACCCCCGCCTTGCTCCCCGAAGCCCAGCAGATGGTATGTAAGAGGGGCCTAAGGCCGTTCGCTCCGGACTGGGCAGTCAAGGAGGGTGACTCACTGGCCGAGGGCCCAATCTCGATCGAGGTTGTAGATAACCTCGTCACGGCCCGCGATCGGTCCATTCTGGTGACCGAGACGGTGGAGACGACCTACATGAAGTGGACTCAAGCCCAAGTGGTGGTAAGTATTGGTTTGGTGTTTGTTTAACTTATTGTACTCGACACCCTTTCCTGATTCTTGTCTCTCTTCAACCAGGCGTCGATGACCGAGGCACAGCTTAAGAGGTGCTTCGAGAAGGAGGTCAATGTCAAGAAGCGAAATACCGATTGGTACCTTCGTGAAGTGAAGGACTTGAAGGTCGAGCTGATGACAGCTTAGGGGGTGGCGCAGGACCTTCAGGCCGACCTCGCCTCTCAACAGGACCAGCACCTTCTTGCCTTGGCAGAGATTCTGGGAAGGCGACTGCAAAGTACGAGGAGCTAGTGATGGCTGCTTCGGAGGAGGTGATGAACGCCCAAGACGAGGCGTATGATCGGACAAAGGAGCATTTCCTACTCTTTTACCCCCAGGCCAAAATCGACCACCTCCACTACGGATGGGAGCCCCCCGCGCTTCTGCTAACCCCTGGGGGCGAGGGTGAAAAGGCACCGAGGGACCAGCACTTAGAGAAAGAGGCAGGGGGCGATAGCCGACGAAGAGGTACAGATCCCCCCTCAGAAGTAGTTTTAGTTTATTTTTACATTTTCTTTTTCTTATTGTATTTGCCGAGTGCGGATTGGCCACCGCTTTTTGTAACTAATTTTTGGAATTAATATAATCGTGTTTTTTGTTGACCTGCTTGAAGTGAATTCACGTTTCCTCTCGTTTTTGTCAGATGGACGAGAGCCTAGAAGCCGACCTCAGTTCTGTCGAGGTCCGGCGACTTCGGAACAGGCTAGAGTCCAAGGAGAGTGTCTTGATCCTCTATCGCAAACAGGCCTGCGATCAAGAATCCGCGGTAAGCTATTTTATGAACAAGTCTAAGGAGCTCAGCTTAGAGGCGGTGCGCCTGAAGAAGGCTATAACCGACCAAGACTGGGGGAGTGTCGAGACGAACTGGTCAATGTCTGAAGCCTCCATCAGGCGACCGACCTCTGAGTCCGTTCTCTGTGAGTTCGTGGTGGAGAAGGAACTGGAAATTCATAGACTTAAGGTCATGCTCGGCACAGGTGGATCCCGGTTCGGCCCTATTGGGGGAGGAGGCCCCTCTATTTTGGGTTCCTTGCCAACCCTCTATCTGGAAATGGTGAGGCCCGCTGATGCGCAAAGCTCTGTCGCCGGAACATCTACGCTGGCGATGCCGGTGGTGCCGGATGAGCACGCTGGAGGATGGACCTACTCGGTGGGGCTTGAGATGGTCCGTGTTAGCCAAAAAAGCCCCACGAGAAACACTTAGGTTGGGGTAAAAAAGAATCGTTGTACTAATCTCTATTGTACTGTGGCCATTCAAGAGGTTATAATGAATGAAATTTGATTTTTCTGTCCCTCCGACTTGTGAGGGAACTTAGGACGCCGTCTGCGGCATAAGCCAAATGTTGAGCCCCCATGCTTGTGGACAATCTAGGATGTGGCTCGAGGTCATTGCCGAGCGCCCAACCCATACAGCTTGAGAAAGCTAGGGCATTGCTCGAGGTCAATGCCGAATGTCGAGCCCCTTATGCTTTGCAGAAAAGTTAGGGTGTGGCTCGAGATCATTGCCGAACACCTAGCCCATACAGCTTGAGAAAACTAGGACATTGCTCGAGGTCAATACCGAATGTCGAACCCCTTATGCTTATAAAAAAGTTAAGGTGTGACTCGAGATCATTGTTGAGCGCCTAGCCTATACAGCTTGAGAAAGCTAGGGCATTGCTCGATGTCAATGCCGAATGTCGAGCTCTTTATACTTTGTAGAAAAGTTAGGATGTGGCTCGAGGTCATTGCCGAGCGCCTAGCCCATACAGCTTGAGAAAGCTAGTGCATTACTCGAGGTCAATGCCGAATGTCGAGCCCCTTATGCTTTGCAGAAAATTTAGGGTGTGGCTCGAGATCATTGCCGAGTGCCTAACACATACAGCTTGAGAAAGCTAGGGCATTGCTCGAGGTCAATGCCGAATGTCGAGCCCCTTATGCTTTGTAGAAAAGTTAGGGTGTGGCTCGAGGTCATTGCCGAGTGCCTAGCCTATACAGCTTGAGAAAGCTAGGGTCTTGCTCGAGGTCAATACCGAAGTCGAGTCCCTTATGCTTTGTAGAAAAGTTAGGATGTGGCTCGAGGTCATTGCCAAGCGCCTAGCCCATACAACTTGAGAAAGCTAGGGTCTTGCTCGAGGTCAATGCCGAATGTCGAACCCCTTTTGCTTTGTAGAAAAGTTAGGGTGTGGCTCGAGGTCATTGCCGAACGCCTAGCCCATACAGCTTGAGAAAGCTAGGGCCATGCTCGAGGTCAATGCCGAATATCGAGCCCTTTATGCTTTGTAGAAAAGTTAGGGTGTGGCTCGAGATCATTGTCGAGCGCTGGGCCCATACAGCTTGAGAAAGCTAGGACCTTGCTCGAGGTCAATGCCGAATGTCGGGCCCCTTATGCTTTCTAGAAAAGTTAGGGTGTAGCTCGAGGTCATTGCCGAGCGCTTAGCCCATACAGCTTGAGAAAGCTATGGTGTCTCGGAAGCACCGAAATTTGCCCAAAAAATGAAAAAAGAAGAAGAAAGGGAAGAAACAAAGATTATATTTTTTATTTACACAAAAAGGAGGGGCACGTGGTGCCGATTACATGAGTTTTGGTTACAAAAGGAGTTTAGTCATCCTCTTCGAGGAACTTGATGAGGTGTTTTGCATTCCAGTGCCTCTTTACTTTCCTACCCCCCAGGTCTTCAAGTCGGTACGTACCAGGGCGTACAATTTTGGAGACCTTATACGGGCCCTCCCAATTTGGGGCCAATTTTCTCTTTTTTCTGGGGTCGGATACCGCCAGCTTTCTGAGCACGAGATTCCCTCGCTTGATGTCGGTGGGGCGGATCTTCTTGTTATAAAATCTCTCGATCATTTGTTGGTATATGCGTCTTCTGACGACGAATTTTTTCCTGACCCCGTTGATTAGATCCAAGTTGGCTCTGAGGTCCGTTGAGTTTTTCTCTTCGTCGTAGGCCATTATCCTGGGTGAAGGGAGCCCGATCTCTAAGGGGATAACCGCCTCTGTGCCGTAGGTTAGGTTGAACGGTGACTCGCCCGTTGGGATTCTCTTCGTCGTCCGGTGTGCCCAGAGTACGCTCGGCAACTCGTCGACCCACAGGCCCTTGGATTAATTATCCAATCGCTTCTTGAGGTCGTCAAAAATTTGACGGTTTGTGTTTTCGGCCTGGTCGTTTGACTGAGGGTGAAATATTAATGAGAAGCGCTGCTGGACACCGATGTCTTTGCACAACTTCCAAAAGTTCTTGCCTACGAATTGGGTCCCATTGTCTGTGATAAGTACCTGCGGAATCCCGAACCGGCATATGATGTGCTTCCAGAAAAATTGCTGAGTTTGGTGTTCTGTGATCGTGGCCAGGAGCTCTGCCTCGTTCCATTTGGTGAAGTAATCGATGGCCACCATGAGGGAACTTTCTTTGGCCCGTTGCTTTTGGAAAAGGACCAACCATGTCCATCCCCCTCATAGCAAAGGGGATCGGACTGGCCAGGGAGTGAAGGTTGAGTTGTGGAAGCCTTTTTACCGAGGAGAATCTTTGGCAAGGGCCGCACCTTTTAACGAGGTCTTAGGCGTCTTGTAACATGGTCGATCAGTAGCACCCGTGGTTTAGGGCTTTTCTGGTGAGCGACCTGCTTCTCATGTGACACCTCCCGAATCCTTCATGCAGTTCCTTCAGAGCGTACTTGGCCTCATCAGGAGCCAGGCAGCGAAGGTAGGGTCTGCCGTCCGTCGTTGTGTACGAGCGCTTGAAGAGTGTCTCATTGATTATGATGAAACTTTCTGAACGGGCCCTGGTCCTTCTAGCCTTGGCCCGATTTTGAGGAAGCTCGCCCTCGGCCAAAAACATCCGGATGGGAGTCATCCAGTTGTCCGACTGAGGTTCGGTGGCGAGGTAGAGGACTTCGGGGAGGTTAATGCTAGGCTTGAGGAGAACTTCGATTAGAACGGTGTGGTCGAGCCCTTCGAAGGACGATGAGGTGAGTTTTGACAAGGAGTCAGCCTGGGCATTTTGCTCCCTAGGGATTCGTTCCACTGAGGAGTGATCAAATGACGTCAAAAGCTGCTGGACTATCGCCAAGTATCGGACCATTTAAGCGTCACGAGCCTCGTACCCCCCGGTGATCTGGTTGACCACGAGCTGGGAGCCGTTAAAGGCCTGAATTTGTCTGACCCCCGCCTTGTGTGCCAGGGTAAGTCCGGCGATCATAGCCTCATATTCTGCCTCGTTGTTCAATGCTGGAAAATTCAGGCGAAGAGAATATTGGAGAATGAAGTTGTCTGGACCTTTGAGGATGATGCCCACGCCGCTTCTCACTTCGCAAGACGAGCCATCGACATAAACTTCCCAAATCGGATCTGGCTCTTGAACGTCAGATGGCTCGGAGATAGTGCACTCCATGATGAATTCGGCGAGGGCCTGCTCCTTAATGGATGTCCTGGGTTGGTACCTGATATCGTACTGGCTCAGTTCGATTGACCACTTGACTAAGCGGTTGGAACTTTCGAGCTTGTGGAGGACGGCCTTGAGGGGCTGGTCCATAAGGACCTGAATAGAGTGGGCCTGGAAGTAAGAACGGAGCTTTCACGTGGCCATTACCAGGGCACATGCCACCTTTTCCATCTTTGCGTATCTTGTCTCGGCCAAGAGCAAGACTTTGCTTACATAGTAGAGAGGCTTCTGAACACCTTCTTCTTCCCGGACGAGCATGACACTGAGTGCATTTTTCGAGGCTGAGAGGTACAGAAAGAGGGGTTTGCCTGGTTCGGGTTTGCTCAGAAGTGGGGGGTTGGCGAGGTAGGACTTTAACTGGTTGAACGCCTGTCATTGGGGGTCGCCCCACTCGAAGCCTTTCGCTCCTTGCAGAGCCTTAAAGAAGAGGATGGACTTCTCTCCAGATTTGGAGAAGAAGCGGTCGATAGCCGCCAGTCTTCCCGTGAGCCGTTGAACCTCCTTAATGTTTCTGGGAGGGGCCATGTCAATTATAGCCTGGATCTTCTCGGGATTTGTCTCTATTCCGCGCTGGCTAACGACGAACCCGAGAAATTTCTCTGAGGAGACGCCGAAGGCACACTTCGCAGGATTGAGCCTCATGTTGTGGGACCGAAGGATGCCAAAGGCTTCCTCGAGGTCGGTGACATGGTCTTGCCCTCGTTGGCTCTTTACGAGCATGCCGTCAACGTATACCTCTATGTTACGACCGATCTGATCTTTGAAAACTCGGTTGACAAGTCTCTGGTGGGTGGCTCCAGCATTTTTGAGTCCGAAGGGCATAACCCGGTAACAGTGGAGACCCTGGTTGGTAACGAAAGACGTTTTGACGATGTCCGGAGGAAACATCCGAATTTGACTATGGCCTGAAAAGGTATCCATGAAAGTCAGTAGCTCATGACCTAACGTTGCGTCGATCAGAGCGTCGATGCTCGGAGGGGAAAGGATCTTTGGGGCACGCCATGTTGAGGTCCGTGAAGTCTATGCAAATTCTCCAGCTCCCACTAGCCTTCTTCACCATCACGACATTAGACAGCCACTCGGGGTTGCTGACCTCTTGAATGAACCGGGCGGAAAACAGTTTGTCTACCTCCACCTTCACTACTTGTTGCCTTTCCGGGGTGAACTTGCATCGCTTCTGATGGATCAGCTTGGAACCCGGTTGGACACTTAGCCTATGCATGATTAGGTCCTCGGAAATCTCGGGCATGTCGGACAGGGTCCAAGCGAAGAGGTCGATATTTTGTCAGATGCAATCAATCAGACCTGGCTTCAGGTCAGGGGAAAGGGTGTCGCTCACACGAAACCACTTGGACTTGTCTTCTGCGTCGAATGAGACCTCCAATTCGTCCACAAGTTTCGACTCTTTCTGGCTTCTTTCAGGCGAAAACTCAACTGCGTCAAGGGGGAACACCCCGCCTCCGACCACGGCCATATAGCACGAACGTGCAGACTCCTGATTCCCTCTGACAACGCCGACCCTGAGGTTAGTAGGGAACTTCAACTTCAAGTGGTAGGTCGAGGGGACGGCCTGAAACGAGCAGAGGCCGGGTCGACCGAGGATGATGTTGTAAGCCGCCTTGACGTTGACCACCATAAAGTCCATTAATTCGGTCCGTATGATGGGGATCGTGCCGACTGTTACATCAAGCATCACGATCCCTTCAATTTGAACTGGGACGCCCGAGAACCTGTGCAGGGTGTACCCGGCCAACTTTAGCTTATCTCGGGGGAGCTTGAGGTTCTCAAATGCTTCCAAGAAAGGGATGTTGACTGAGCTTCCGTTGTCCACGAGAATTTGGCGGACTTCGAAATTTGCCATGATGAGGCTGATGACGAGGGCATTACAGTGCGGGAGACGGACTCCCTCCAGGTCTTCTCCTGAGAAGGAGACCGGCCGCTGTTGAATCTGGGGGGAAGGATGGTCGTGAACGTAGTTAACCTCTCGGACGAAGGCCTTACGGGAAGTATTGGATTCCCCTCCTATGGGTCCACCATGGACGCAGTGTAGGATGGCTTGCCCTCCGGTTTCCTCGGGCTTGGGGTCCCATTCGGGTCGCCGGTTGATCGTTCGAGGGGGGAGGCAAAGGCCTCAGATTCCTCGGATCCCTCCAATCTCTTGGGTTATCCCGGGTGAACTCCCTCAGGTACCCTCATTGGATGAGGGCCTCGATCTCGTCTTTGAGGGTCCGATAGTTGTCTGTCTTGTGCCCATTGTTTCAGTGGAAGCGGCAGTAGAATCTCTGGTCCCCCTTCTTGTTGTTGTTCGGTCGGGGAGGGAGTCAGACGATCCCTTTATCCTCGATCTCCATCAGGATTGCCGACACATTCTGGGCCAGCGGTGTATACCTCTTAAATCGGGGGACCGGGAGAATTCTTTTGAGATTTGCCGCCTCTTTTGTGACTTTCTTGACGTGCTCAGCGTCATCTGCCTTCCGCTTTCCTTTGGTAGTGGCTTCTTTGGTGCCCAGAGGGTTTAGGGCCTCTTCCGTTCGAATGTACTTCTCGACCCTGTTGAGCAGGTCGGGGAATTCGACGGACGGTTTTTTGGCCAAGGAAGCCTTAAGTTGACCGTGCCGAACGTTGTGTAGAAAAGCTGCCAAAGTGACGCCCGCATTGAAAGAGGAGACAGACCTCGCCTCGGCAGTGAACCTCCGAACAAACTCGTGGAGTGACTCCCCGTCCTTCTGTCTGAGGTCTAGAAAGGACACGCTCATCCTCTCGACCTTTCTGTTGGTCACGAAGTGGGCTAGAAAGTTCACTTCCAACTGGTCGAACGAGAAGATCGAGCTGGGGGTGAGCTTCGAAAACCATTCCGCGTAGGGTGGTAGGAAAAGCACGACATAGTAGGGGATCCGAAGCGCTGTGAATCATCATGAGGGTTTTGAACCCCTCCATGTGATGAGCGGGATCACCCTCGCCGTTGTATGTCTCGAATTGGGGAGGCCTGAAGTTTCTGGAAATTTCGGCTTCCAAGATTTGAGAGGAAAATGAGGGTCGGATCAGTCTGTAACCATGGCCTGGCATCGGCCCACCCTCGCCGAGATGGGCGAGTCGGTTCTCCATCTCTCGGAGGTGTCGAAGGACGGCGTCTTCTTGTTCAAGTGGGCGGGTCGATCCGTGGGATTCGCCGCCCCAGACTTCTAGCTAAGGGATGGAGTCATTGCGTGCCTCGGTCCTAGGATCGCCTCGGATTGCCTGGAGGATCTCGTCCCTAAAATTCTGAAACTCGTAACTGGGGCTTGCCCCCATCGGGTCACGTGATGGTTGAGGTCCTCGGGGTGAGCGGCTATGTCCCGGCTTCTGTTCTGGGGTCGGCTGCCTTCCGTGGTTCTGGACCGAGTTGGAAGCGGGCCCTTCCCTGGTTCGACTGGCCTGCCGGTTTTGGATGAAGCGCCGCAAGTCAGTTGCGAATGAGTGAGAAGCACCTGGTCCGGGTCCGGCTGCGCCATTGACCTGCGGTTGATTAGAGCCCTGAGCATCCACGCGGCTGTGATGGGGAGGGGGATCAGGATGACGTCCGGAGGTGACGGCCCTCCTTGCTTTGGGAGCCATGAAAGGGCCTGGACTTGAGATGACGTCCCTGACTGGGAGCGGACGGGCGTCAGTACCTAAGTTTCCCACAGACGATGCCAACCTGATGCTGTTTGTTTTTGGGGTGTGAGGGCAACAGGTGTGAGTTCATGTAATTTGTGTAGCGGAAGATGTGGTACTGGCGTCGATCCGATCCTGGGCCGTAGGACCAGCTCGGATGTAGCAGGAGAGAGGTGGGGGTCGGGTGCTTGGCTCGGATCTAGTAGCTCGGCTCGGACTCTTGTACGTGCACACTGCCTAGAAATACCGGGAGAAGTCCCGGCGACAGGTCCTCCAACGATCTAGTCAGTCACTGAGAAAGCAACAGTAGCTAGGGTTCAGGTGGGGAAAAGTTTATTACCTCTTGAAGTGAGGAGGAGATCTGGTATTTATAGACAGGGGCAAACGGGTCTCTGGCCCTAATGGGCCAGGTCAGACCCGTTAGTCAGTAGGCCTGAGCTAGCAGAAGCCTGTTAGATCCGTTTGACCTGATGATCGCAGGAGAGCGAAATCTGATGGCCCAGATGGGGCCACGTCATCCACCCCATATTATTAAACAACAATAAATTATATATATATAACTATTATAATGTGATAGTTAGAGTTATCGTTTGTAAACCTATCAACGTGCAGTGTTCCTATATAACTAATATAAAAGAAGTTTTAGATCGGAGTCCAACTACAACAGGGTTTTTACTTTAAAAAATATAAAAATTACTGGTTTTGACCTAATGCCAGAATGTAGAAAGAGCCAGTGGATGCTGGAGAGGGAAAAAAATAAAAATGGAAAGGTGGCAAGGGGAGAGGTACCTTAAAACATGTAAAGGACCAGCCACTCTTTCCCCCCAAACAAAGACTGGAAAAAACAAGCTCCCCCCACTACCATCACCACTTGGCAGTGCGTGGGGGGACTTTTGATGATAGTATGCAATGTATCCACCCTCAAAAGTTCAGAATACACAAAGGACAGCTGACCCCAGCTCACCTTCTCTCCTCATTAAACTCCTCATTAAAAATTCAAAAGCAAGACCCACATCACCATCATAAGAGTGTTACACTCAAAACAATTAAGTTCATCTTTAAACTTTGTTTCATTCGCTTATCCTCCTCATCATACATTTCCATATCTACTCACTTTTCAGGGATTGATCGAAGGGAAGTTGTTCAAGGGAGATCTCATCACTAAACCTGGTATTGCTTCTTATATCATCTTCTTGTTAATTTAGCTTTAGGATTGATGCTTATAGTACATATAGTTAAGATTTTTTAAATAAAAAAGCATGGTCTATTTTCTTTGAACTCATTGATTTATGATTCTTTTCCTTTTGTTTGTTTGTTTGTTTGTTGGTTGGCTGGCTGGCTCTTAAGCAAACATGAGGAGAAGAAAAAAGAATTATATTACATCTTGAAGATTTTATGTAAGTGAATTGGCTTCTATTTCTCTAGTTTTATTTACATGCATGTTAATTAAAAGTTTTTGGGGTTTGGTTCTCTTATTTTTTGGGGTGTAATTTACTGCAGTATTTCCTACTAAATATATAGAGATTATCATCTTGTAGTTTAAATCTTACAGGTTCAAGGCTTAGATTTGAATCTACAGAGAGTTTCCTGCAAATTTAAGGTGGGGGGATTTGATGGGAAATGTACTAATGTAAATCCTTCAATTTGATCCATCTTCATTGTTGAGTTCATTCAAGAAACTCCCATTTGATGGCAAATTACACCCTCTTTGCACATTGCAGATCCTAGGACAAATTAGAAAGCTTTAAGATTGTGAATCTGAAATTGGGTCTTCTTCATTGTCCATGTCAGGTTGAAGAAGCTGAATCAGGGGAAGAGAAAGCCGCGAATCAACCGAATTTAAATGAATTTTGGAATACTGAGTTCAACATTTATAAGATACATCAAAGGAATAGAGGTTATAGAAAGCAATGGAAGGAAATGGGATGAATATTAATCGATGGAACTACTTCAGTGTGCAATCCTTTGTAGTACTTCTTTTTCTCACTGCATCATTACTGATTCTCCCACTTATCTTGCCACCATTGCCACCCCCTCCTGTACTGTTACTGCTGCTTCCAGTAGGCATATTTGTTCTTCTCTTAGTGTTGGCTTTTATGGCCTCAGATGTCAGGGATATCGCCTCTTCCTACTTGTAAAGAAGTTTATAAATTTTAATTTCATATGATATGAGAGTGAAACACACCTTTTCGATCTTCTTCAGAGGTCTTACATACATGGAGTGATTGTTGTTGATTCAACTAATCAAATTTATTAACGGTAGTAGGTGTATATGTTATTGATCATGTACTGAGACGAGATCTTCTGGAATATGCTCCACTGTAAAGATGACTGGTTTTTTTCAATTTATAAAGGCAAATCCCTAAAGAATAATCTTATGATTTAGGTTCTTCCATATTGTTTTCAATCGTAAGGAATAAGATTCTGTCGTATAGCTTGTCGGCGATCATAGTTACACATCTAGAATTTGTGGATCCAACTCAGAGAGGAATGGCAGATTTGTTCTAATTAAACATAGGCTAAATTTAAAAAAATCTCACTGAACTTTAGGTCATTTTAAAAAAATTGCACAATACTATAGTTTAAAAAACTCACCTAACGGAGTTAGGTTTCCGTTAGGCTAAATTTTAAAAAATCACTTTCATCTTTCATTTGTGTTTAAATAATTCCTACTGAACTAACCCTAACCCTTATCCTAACTCTGTCAGTGTGTATTTTTTTAAACTATAGTTTTGTGCCGTTTTTTATATAAAAAAAAATTAGTGCGTTTTTTTTAAATGGCTCAAAGTTCACTGTTTTTTAAAAATAAAATTTACCCTTAAACATATCGACAATTTGGCACATTTTTATACATATTATCTACCTTATCGTTCGCATAGTTTACGATCATGGATCTAGCTCAGCTTGGAGCAACTTTCAAGAGTGAAAATTCCTCAATAATATTATCGATCTAATTATACACATAAAAAAATGATGCCTCATTGTTATCGATCAAACTTTGATCTTCCGAGGACGAGTTTCTTGTAGGAGCATATGTAACAACTAAATGCTCATTATCTTTGGCCTGGATAGCTAATATATTATCCGTTGCTCTACATCATCCAAAAAAGATAATCTCTATTTGATTTTAGGGTCTAATCTAATTTAACTATTGATCCATCTAATTGATTTTTCAATGTGGGGACAAATATTAGAGCCACAACATCAACAATCTTCATCTTGGCTCGAATTCAGGAGAGCAACCATCGAGCCAGAACTTTGGAGAACTTCAAAGATTCATAATCTCAACCTTAGAATATATTTCATGTGTTTCCACCAATATATTTTTTGACTTGACCCTGCATCTGCCACTGTGATTCGGCACCCATACCTTTCGCCAACACTTCATTGGCCCGGCACTCATGCCTCCCGCTAACACCACATTGGCTCGGCAAGTTACAATGCCTCCCGTCACTTGTTGATTCGACACCTATATCTCCCACCAACACCTTATTGACCCGACAAGACAACATCGATTCACAAACCCCATGACTTGATAAAGTCTCAGCCACCAATTGACCCGACACAATAACTTTTACACACACGATGACTCAATAACAGGGCCGGCCCTAGGATTTTAGGGGCCTGAAGCAAACTCTCAAAAGGGACCCCACATATACCCAAAAAAAAAAAAAAACGATTCATGTATTAGAAAAAAAATTAAAAAATATATATGAAAAATCATGGATTTTAGGGGCCTGAAGCTAATATAAAAAAATTTCGGAGCCTGAAGCTAATATAAAATCATGAAAAAAAACAAAACGATTCATTTATTTTAGGGGCCTGAAGCTAATATAATTTTTTTTTTCTTTTCTGAAAATGGAGGCCCCCTTTTTTTGATGATTTTGGGAGCCTGATGCAGTGCATCACTTGCATCAATGGAGGGCCGGGCCTACTCAATAATATCCCCACGTTAGTCCAATATATTCACCATGGTCTTTGATACCATTTGTAACAAATAAAAGCCAATTAACTGTTGCCCACATAGTTCAGATGGATATCTGGCAAATTATTCATTGCCCTATATGACCTAAAATGGATAATCCTTATTGAAGTATAGAGTCTAATATAATTTAACCATCTATCCATCTAATTGATTTTCCAATATTGAAGTATTGTTCAAGCCATAAACTCAACAATGATTTTATAGTGCCCACAACACCCCCAAAGACTTTGATGCACCAATAACAAGATTCCACCACAAACGCAATATCTCACAAACACGAACAAAATGATATACAGAAATAACCAATACTTCTAACTCAAGAAATACAAAGATACAACGGTATCTCTCTAATCTCTCTCTCACCTTTGATGGCACTCACATCGTGTTGCTATTTTTTCTGTGTGGGAGCAAACAAATGATGTAAATTCTTTTAGAAACAATAAAAAACTTGTCCTTTTAATTATCGCCGATGTTGACTGCTTCAAACTGATATTGACTCCTGAATTTGACTTGATTGAACCGTTGGATCTGATCTGGATGGTGACGATTGCTCCGATTGATCCGCAAAAGTCTGAAACACCGGGGTTGGCCCCGGCGATAGACCCTCCTACGCTCAAGTCAGAACTCTAGAAGTATATGAGAGTTTTTAGTAGCCAAATACTAATTATCTGAATTTTGTGGAGATCATAGGGTATTTATAGTCGCTTTGGAGACCAGTTTCAAGATAATGATTAATCTCTACTTCCATGTGTTTTTGATAGAGTTTGTTATTCTCTTTCTCATAAAGAGATAGAAGTGATTGTGAAGATAGAGTTAACATCTTCTCTTGATAAGAGATATGGTTTTTAAACCGTTTCTTATTGATAATTATGAGTTCAAATCATATTTGAATAATCATTGACTTATTTATGTTGGACTGTTATGACAACCCAGTTAGACAAGTCCGTTTTGGGTTGTTGGGCTTGAAAGAGGCCCAACACCCGTTTATGGACCCATTTCTACTGAAATTTACCGTTTTACCCCTGAGCGCTTTAAGATTCGTGTCTGATTTGAATGATCCTGATTTGGTTCTGTTTTTACCCATATCACAAGCCCCATACTCCAAAAAACAAAGTTTCACAGCCTTTGAGGAGTAATTCGCCTGTTTTCAGGTGCACCCCCCCCCCCTCTCTCTCTCTCTCTCTGAGGTAGGTGAAGTGGGCGTCTCAGGCCCCCCGATTTTTTTGCAATTTTAGGGACCCCAAATTTGTATTTTTCTTGTAAATATAGGCAAGTATTTTCCCGTAAAAAATTATATTGTTATTAGGGGCCCCAAAAATAATTATTTGGGCCTTTAGAATTTTTTAAAAATTCTTTGGGTTTGAGTTTGATTGAATTTGAGGCTTTAAATTTGGGTGATTTAAAACAAATCCACATTCAAATCAATAGAAAACCCGAAACCCACATTCAAATCTATGTTCAAATCCACATTCAAACCCAACAACCGAAACTCGAAATCCGACCCAATCACTTATACCCTTACCCTATTTCTTCTCCCCAAATTTTCAATCCGACCCTATCATCTTTCTTAGCCTGCGCTGCGTTCTTCCCCTTTTTTTATTCTTCCAATCTCTAACTCTCAATTCCCAAATTCAATCAACTCCAATTCTCAAATCCTTGTTTCCTTCTCCCAAAACTTGTTGATTTTGACTCAACCATAAATCCAATCAACCCACTTCCTTCAAAATCCGAAACCCTAACCCTAAATTTGAAATCTAAATCTCAAATTTGTGTGACAGTGGCCAATGGGTCTGTGGATGTGGTGGACTGGTGGTGTCTGGTGGCCGGTGGGTGTGGTGCAATGGGTGTTGTGTGCAGTGGGTGGCCGGTGGATTGAGTTGCTTATTGGTAGCTATTTCTTACTCAATTTTATGTTAGGGCTTAATAAGTTGAATATTGAGTTCAATTTTATGTTAGAGCTATAACTTAATGGGTTCAATTTTATGTTATTAGTAGCTATTTCTTAATGAGTTCAATTTTATGTTAGGGCTTATTGGTAGCCATTTCTTAGTTTTCTTATTGAGTTGCTTACTTAAGTTGAATAGATTAGGACTTAATTAAGTTGAAATTCGATATGTTAGGGCTTAATTCAAAATTTTATTTTCTTTTTCCAGTTTTATCATGCCTCATAAATATGTGTCTGGAGCGTTAAAAAGAAAGAAAAAACAAGAAGAAGATAAATTTATACAATCTCAAATTGGGGCATTTGATAAATTTCTTACCAACAAATGAGGTAGAATCAGAGCTTTCCATTCACCAAAGGAGCTTTCCATTGACAGGTTTTGCATGTTTGATTATATGTTTTGAGCCTCAATTCACAATTCACAACATATCTAATTATCCATTCACAATTGTTGAGGCTCAATTATATGTTTTGAATATCTGAATAGTTTTATGCATATTTTTGTATGCTTTTCGTGTGGATGCTTATGTGGATGCATATCTAATTGATGATTTTCACTCTATTTTGCATATCTGATTGATGCTTATGAGTAAACTTGTTATTTGATGATATATATTTTGCATATTTTGCCTTGAACAGTGTGTAAATCTTTTGTATACAATTTTTAAAAAAAAATCTCGGGCCCCCGGGAACTCAGGGCCGACCCTGCCCGTTTTTAATGGTTTACATAATTTATCAGAGTTTTTGGGGACATTTGAATCTTGCTTGGAGTGTAATGGTGTTATTCTGGGTTTGTAAAATATCTAGAACTATTTTTAGGATTTTCTGGGTTTTTGTGACTTTTCTTTTTAATCAATTTTCAAATTTTTATTCAGTTTCAGAATTTTAATTATTAATTATTGAATTAAAAATTATAATTACTTCTTCGGAAATCTTTTTTTTCGAATTAATAATTATTTTAGAAATTTCTAATTAATTATTTCAATTTTTTTTGGAATTTTTAAATAATTAATTCGAATAAATAATTAAATAATTGATTTAATCAATTACCTGATGATGTGGTAGAATCTAGATTGTCGATCGAGTTGGGCACGCACGTTGAGGATATCAGACGGCAAAATGTTACCCGGTTTGGCTCTTACCCAGTTCGGAACCGGATATGCCTTTTGAGGAGATCAGAGCCCTCCATCATCGAGAGTGCGCAAATTGAGGAGATAGGAGAGTCATGTGGCAAGTTTGCATGTGTTACCTTGTGTGGACCGGGTATGGTGCCACGTGGCATTCCTCGATTGCGCCACATCAACATTGACCGGTCAACATTGACTTTGTCAATGTTGGCCCTTATTTATTTATTTATTTGGGTGCAGCTACATTGTAACTAACTTTACCGATGCTACAGAGGTCCGATCGAACGCATGACCACTCTTTTCGAAGAGGACTCGAAGACCTACAACTTCCGTTCAGAATTTGTTTAAAGATTTGTCAATTTTCATGGTCAAAGCTGGCCCACAATGTTAAGAAGAGGAGCTCTGCAGTAAAACATATATTCCCGGTGCTACAGAGACCTGATTGGAGCGTGTGACCCCTCGTTTCGAAGGTGACCCGAAGATATACACTTCCTCTTCAGAAGTCAGCTGAGGAACCATCCGTCTTTAGGGTCAAAGCAGACTTGCAATATCTTTGCCTCCTTGAAGTTGAGAAGAGCTTCGACGTCGGGGATCTACGAAGAGGAGTTTCGCCCCCGGGAACTAAAAAGAGGAGCTTCGCTCTCGATGGGCTAAGAAGAAGAGCTTCACCATGGAGGAGCTATGAAGAAGAGTTTCGTAAGACTCTTTAGAAGAGTCATTCAGGAGACGAGTTTAGGGAGCAGCTCTAGGGATGAGTTGAGCTCCGAACTCGCTTGTAGAAGAAGCAAGCTGCTCAAGAGGCGAGCGGGATGAAGGACATCATCAGACTCTAGGAGAGAGCCATTTAGTAGGCGATTTTGGGAAGCACCACTAAACAAGTTGGGCTCCGAACTCACTGTTGACGAAGATGACCGCTTGAGAAGCAAGCGAGCGAGATGAAGGATATTGCTGGGCTCTAAGAGAGAGCTGTTCAGGAGGCGGGTTTAAGGAGCAGCTCTAAAGGAGAGGTGGATTCCAAACATGCTGCTTGGTGTCAGCGAGCTACGGGAGCAGCTCTAGAGGGGAGGTGGACTTCGAACTCATTGCTTCCTTATTTTAGAGGGTTGGAGGAATAGCTCTAGAGAGGCTAGACCTGTCACTTGACTTGTTAAGGAAACTTGTTTTGATCGAGTTGTGAGAGTAGTAGCTTAGAAAAAGGGTTGGTCTTCTAATTATTTTTTGAGGAGGTAACGAGTTGTAGGGGGCGTCTCGAGTGGCGGTTGGAACTCCACACTTGACTTTCTTACAAGTTTGCTTGGAATGGTTTTTTAGCCATGGTTGAGGACTCCGAACAAGTTGACTCCGGGGGGTAGCGAGTTGTGGGAGCATATCGAATGGCGAGTCAAGCTCTAAACCTACTTTCATGCAAATTACTAGAGCGGCATGCGAACCATGGTTATGGACTTCGAACCTGTTGTCTAGGTACCAGCAAGTTGTGGGAGTAGATCGTCATGCGAGTCAAGTTGCTATCTAATTTTGGGCAAGTAAATAGAGAGACAATGACTTTGAGGGTATGGACTCCAAACGGGCTGTACCTTCATTTTGCCGAGTCAGGGGAGTAGCTATATGGGGAGCCACTCTCGTAAACCGGCTTATTGAGGGTGTTTTTGGCAAGCGTTGTTGAGGATTTAGTTCGCAACCTTGCTTGGAGGAGATAGAGAGTTTGCGAAGAGTCACCTCGGCGGTGAATCAAACTCTAAACTTTACTTGCCCATAAGTTTGCTCGGAGTGATTTTCAGTCGCGATTATGGACTCTGAACAAGTTGGCTCCGGGGGTAATGCATTGTGGGAGCAGATTGAATGGCAAGTCGTGCTCTGAACCTACTTATGTGCAGATTTCTAGAGTGACATGCGAGGCATGGTTATGGACTCCGAACACGTTTTAAGTGCCAGCTTATTTTGGGTGCATGTCACAAGGTGAGTTATACCTCTCACCTTGCTTGCTTGGCAAGTAGGTGGAGAGATTTCGGCCCAAGAGCGTGGACTCTACACAAGTTGTACCATCGTTTATCCAAGTTAGAGGAGTGGTTAGACTCTTAACTTGGCGTCGAAGGAGTTTGTTCCAAAAGCCAATTAGTCTCCAGTGTAGTTAGGTGGGAGGGTAGGAAACCTGACTCATTGTGTGCTTTTGAATTTTTATACGCAGATTTTGCAAAGAAAATACCGATCTGTGGTATAAGAGATTAACGAGTTGTGGGAGCAGCTCTAGCTGGACTCCGAACCCGCTTTTGAGTTAGTGAGTTGTTGGTGTAGCTTAGAGGAGGAGCTGAGCGCCTAACTCATTACTATGATTGGAAGAGTAGTACATAAATTTTTAAAAGAAAATGCTGAAATTTTTATTAAAAAGACAAACTAGTCGGCTGCTTTGATTGCACGCCTTTATTACATGCTGTGACCGTTATAAGTATCGGCTGTTATTACATGTTTGAATTAAGAGAACCTGGAGAAGAGTATAAAGTACTCTCACTGAACTTCATGAGGTGCTCAGCGTTCCGATTAGAAGATATCTTCTCTCCCCCCTCCAAGTCTTCAAGTTGTTAGGCACTTGGACGGACAACTTTTGTAGACTTTGTGTGGTCCGTGTTCTCACTGATATGCTTGGAAATTGGTGGTTTGAGTTGGGGTGAGAGTCTCTCACTCACACGCAAGCTCTTAGTCTAATCATGTTTGAAGCAATGGGTTTCTTCAAGGTCATCAACTTGCTTGGGGGCGTAGTGACTTTTCTCTAGGGAAAGCTTCATCTCATCGAGGGGTAGGATCGAGCCTCCCACCGTAGCGGTGTAACATGTTCAAGCTGCTGCTTGACTTCCTTTCACTTCCCTTACCCCGGACGATGTTGTGAATTTTATCTTCATGTAGAAAGCGCAAAGTACAGCTTGGAGAGCTGGGAGGCCGAGACAGCCGAGGATGACATTGTAGGCGGCCTTCATGTTGATGACCATAAATTCCATGGCCTCGGTTCGAGGATGAGACCTTACCCGTAGTTACATCTAGTGTGACTATTCCATCTCTGAGCAGGAACTCGGAGAAACCATGTAGAGTATATCCTGCAGGCTTAAGGCAGTCTCGGGAGAGCTTAAGCTTTTCGATTACATCTAAGAAGAGTATATTTACTGAGTTGCCGTCGTCGACCAGGATGCGGAGCACCTCATGATTTGTCATATCTAGGTTGATGGCTAGCGCATCACATTGAGGTGTTCGGATACCCTCAAGGTTCTGGTTTGAAAAATTCACTGAGACTCCTAAGCCTTTAGCAGAGGGAATGTTATGCACCAAGTTTACTTCCCTGACGAAGGCTTTATAGGAGGAGTTAGACTCCCCTCCCATTGGTCCATCATGGATGGAGTGGAGAATTGCTTTTGGTTCATAGTCTTGGGACTTGGATGGTTTCTCTTGGTGCTTGTCAGCCCCCCAGACAGGAAGAGGCTTAATTTCATTCTTTTGGATGAATTTGGAGAGGTAGCCTCATTGGATGAGGCCTTCAATTTATTATCTGAGGACTTTGCAATTATCGGTGGTGTGCACATGATCTCTGTGAAACGCGCACCACGTGTTTCTATCCCTTTTCTTGGCTGTGGATCTCATCTTGGGAGGATGCCTTAGTAGTCCTTCCTTGTCGACCTCCATGAAGACGGTGGATATTTTTGCATTGAGTAGAGTGTAATTCTCAAAGCGTGGTCCTGTGGAGGGGCGACGCTGACCTGTGGTATCCTTCCGAAACATTTTGGGTCCATCTTCATCATCACTTTAGTGCTTGTTCTTGGAGGAAGACTCCCCTAGAACCCGGGGACGGAGAGCTTCTAGAGCATCTTCAGCCCGGATGTATTTCTTGGTCCTTTGGAGGCGGGTGGAGAAATCCCGAAGAGGTTTCTTTGTAATGGATACTTTGAGAGATTCATGTCTCACATTGTGTTCGAAGAAAACGAGTGCAATTGATGAGTCGAGAGAAGGGATGGCGCATGATTCGGCGGTCTTCCTATCTTTGCTTTAACTCGAGCAAGGAAGCCTTGGTCTTCGTAGTCTTTCGGATGCTTACGAAGTGTGAGAAAGAGTTCCTTAAACTGATCAAATAAGAAGATAGTGCCTGGAGAGAGGCGGGAGTATCACTCCCTTGCTGTCCCTTTGGGAGTTGCTGGGAATGTCATGCAGATGAGGGCATCAGAGGCTTAGTGGATCATCACGAGAGTTTTGAAACTCTCAATGTGGTCAGCCGTGTATGTGTTTCCATCGTAAGACTCGAAGGTTGGTGTCTTGAACTTCTCTGGGATGCGAGCTTCAAGGATAGACTTGGAGAATGGGGGCCTACTAGGGCGATAACTTAGGGCATGACTCATTTCCTCTTGGTTGATTCTTGCAAGGTGGTCCTCCATTGCTTCGAGGCAGCAGACAACAAGTCTTCCATTGGCTCGGATCTGTAGAGCCATAGGATTCTTCCTCTTGCACAGTTAAGAGATGGCTCCTACTTGTGCGCCGAACCCTCCATAGGGTGACTTGCAGGACTTGGCGGATTTCGGTTCTGAGTTTACGGAATTCGTCCCTTGTAATTGGGGCATCTCCTTCCTTACGATCTTTGCAAGTGCGCCTATGATGGGGAGGAGGGCTTTTTCTGCCCCTTCGACCACGAGAAGGAGGAGACCTCCTGTGGCGTGACTGGGGGGAGGGGGGTTCTCCTGCTCCCATGGTGCTCTGAGCGGGAGCCTTAGCCTTGGGCACGCCTTTCTTCACAGTAAAGGCAGAGTTTTCTCTCTTGATGTCTATTGTTGATAAGTGTACGAAGGTCGGCTGTATCAAGGGTACTATAGAGAGCACCCCGGGAGGCACAACGGGAGGAACTGTGGAGTCGATGACTAAATGGACCGAGAGTCTGTTCCCCCTTGACCGTTCATGGTGAGGTTCAGAGTGGCGTGCACAATGACATGGTTGAGAGCCTGCTGATGTATCCCGGATGAGAGGGGGTTGTGACGTCAGGTGATCAACCTGTTGAGGAAGAGGTGGAGGTTGCCACTGAGGAGGTTGTTGCCCTGCTTGTGGGGCTTGTTGCCCCTCTTGAAGGGGTTTGTACCCTGTTTGAAGGGGAGGAATATGATTATTGGTTGAATGGCTAGTGGTCACTGCATTCTTCCTCTTTGGAGGCATGGCTGGAAAAATCAATTCTTTACCGGCGATATTTGGACGAAGATCTTTGTTGTTTCTCACAGACGATGTCAATATGTTGTTGTTTTTTCTGTGTGGGAGAAAACAAATTAGGTGAATTCCTTTAGAAACAATAAAAAAAAAACTGACCTTTTAATTATCACCGATGTTGACAGCTACAAACTGATCTTGACTCCCGAATCTAGCTTGACTGAACCATTGGATCTGATCTGGATGGTGACGATTGCTCCGATTGACCTACAAAAGTCTGAAACACCGGGATTGGCTCTGGTGACAGATTCTCCGACGCTCAAGTCAGAACTCTAGAAATATATAAGAGTTTTTAGTAGCCAAATAATGATTACCTGAATTCTGTGGAGGTCATGAAGTATTTATAGTCGCTTTGGGGATCAGTTTCAGGATAATGATATATCTCTACTTCCTGGTGTTTTTGATAGAGTTGGTTATTCTCTTCCACATGAAGAGATAGAAGTGGTTGTGGAGATAGAGTTAAAACTCTTCTCTTGATAAGAGATATGGTTTTTAAACCGTCTCTTATAAATAATTATGAGTTTAAATCATATTTGTATAATCATGAACTAATTTATGTTGGGTTGTTATGATAACCCAGTTAGACAAGTCCGTTTTGGGTTGTTGGGCTTGAAAGAGGCCCAACTCCCATTTACAGACCCATTTCTAGTAAATTTACCGTTTTACCCTTAAGAGTTTTAAGATTTGTGTCCGATTTGAACGGTTTCAATTTGGTTCTATTTTTACCCTATCACCTCTCGAATTTGTTTCAATTTTTATACGTTAGCATGAAGAAATCCTAGGATTTACATCTATATATATTGCCCTAAATAAATCTTAAAAGATAAACATAAAGTTAGACCCAAAATTATCCAAACCCGCGACCCGTTTTGGTATTCTGCACACGTTGCGGTCGACTGCATAAGTTGACGGTCGACGGCAATGGGACTCCTCGAGTCAATGGGCAAACTCGGTCGAGTGGGCGGTCGACTGCATATGACATACACTTAGTAGAAACTGATTATAAAGAGGGTGTTGTTTTTGACATACACTTAGCAGAAACTGCACAAAATTCTGTTATATAGTTCCTAATACCTTATGCTGCAATGAAGTTGTTTACTTGTTTATGATTTATAGCATCCTCCCTTTCTTCACAGGAATGAACAGAAATAAAATCATATCGATTTTCGAAACGTCTTTTTAGATTTTTTTCAATGTCCCGGGTTATTCACGAAATCGTGAGAAGCATATGAATACGCATCTGCTTTAAAAATATCAAAGAATAATCTCTTAGGTTACCTACAAGATCAATTTATTTTTTTAATTATCAAATAGATGCATGGTCAGAACTTCCACTAGCTGTACTCAATCACTCAAGGATTTGTACGAAGATATATATTTTTTTCAAATACAAAGAACCAAAAAAATATCAGCTGGCTTTTGCAGGCTAAATACACATGCAGATGCAGATGGCTTCAGATATTCCTGAGAGAGACATATGCATAAAGGTTTTAAGAGTTTGACTTATTGGTTTGAGGTATATATACATAAAATATATGATTCTCTGCTACGGGGCCCTTAATCCTCATTACTGATAGTAACTTACTTTGAGCAGGTGCATTACCCCCTCTTCCCTTACCATCATATTCAGTCACAATCATACAATGACATTATGGACAGCAAGTCACTGCATGTTGTGTTAGGTTTTCAATCTGATGTGTGAATTAGAGTTATGTATCACCTTAGTGCATCTGTAGTCATTTGCTAAATATGCATAATAAACATATTTTTTTAAAAATATCGCTGCAGTCGTTTGCTAAATATGCATATTTTGCATATTTAGCTACAGTAGATTACTATATATGAGAGAGCATTCGAGAATTATGCATATTTTAAAGGACTAAACATCATGTTGCGTCGCTTGAAAAAATATTATTTTAAAATCGTCGGACGAAACTTCATGTTGCGGCGCTCAATTAAAAATTATTATTTTTAAACAGAAATATTGAAATTAAACTTGATTTTGAGTTAGGATTAATTATGGGTTCATAATCCAAACCCAAAATTAAGCCCAAGTTCTAGAGAGTCTCTAGAAACATCATAAAACATTATCACCTCCTCTAGATGTTCTAGAGAATTCTATAAAATAATTATCTAAAGATTGTGTAGAAAATTCTAGGAATTGTAAGACATAAAATCTAGATATTATGGTAGAGAGTTCTAGAAAGATATTTTGTACTCTTGGAGCCTATAAATAGCTCCTTTCTCTCCCATTTGTAAACAAGTTGAACAAATAAATAAAAAAGCAAGTTAAAGAAAGAGTGTTCTTCATAAGTTCTCTAATTCTCTCTTTTCTAAGTATTCTTCCATATCATTCTTCATACTTAGAGGATTTCTTCTCTTGGTTTCACTCGGGTTTCTCGGGTATTACGGTCTTGGGCTAGTGCTAAGCACTATCGGAGTTTCTCTACATGGTATCAGAGCCATTCTAATCTTGTGCTCATCAAGATCGGGGTTTAAGAGAGCTCGGTTTATTCTAAGTATGGAATCAATGGGTCGTGTCGTTGGATTGGGAATGGAGATCTTAAACCAATCTAACTACCGGTTATGGAAGTCATGTATGGAGTCATACTTGGTTAGTGAGGACTTATGGGATGTCGTCGGCGGTAGTAGCACAACACCACCAAGGGGAGATGCTGCAACAGCGGAAGCGACAAAGGAGTGGACACGGAAGAATGCCAAGGCGGAGTTTGCTTTGAAGAGGTCAATATCCTCGAGAGTATTTGAGCATGTCTCAAGGTGCACATCCGCAAGTTCCATATGGAAGGCGCTAGATCAATTGTTCAACAAGAAGAATGAGGCTCGGTTACAACTATTAGAGAATGAGCTGGCGAATGCAAAGCAGGGGGAGTCTTCAATCTCAGAGTTCTTTATCAAGGTAAAAAACCTTTGCTCAGAGATTAATACTCTTAATCCGGAGGAGTCGATTTCAGAAGCTCGAATGAAGCGGTCTATTATTCGTGGTTTACGACCCGAATATACACCGTTTGTTACTTCAGTTCAAGGATGGGCTACACAACCTTCCATGGAGGAGTTCGAAAATCTACTAGCTTCGCAAGAATCACTAGCCATGCAAATGGCGGGAGTTAAAGTCAATGATGACTCGGGGAGCGCGTTTGTAGCTCGGAGGCAACAAAGTTTTAGAGCCAAGTTCAAGGATAGTGATACAAAAAATAATGATGAACGAGAAAGATCTTCTATGGGAGACAAGAAGCGATTCAAGTGCTACCGGTGTGGGAAACTTGGGCACTTCAAAAAGGATTGCCGAGTGAAGTTGAAAGAAACAAATATGGCGGAATCAAAGGGTCACACTGAAGACGAAGCATGGGGAAAATGTTTCACGGTGGAGGCTGCATCTTCAGGTACCACTACAACCAAAAATCTAGAAAATGATTGGATTGTAGATTCTGGTTGTAGCCATCATATTATCGGAGACGAGAAGTTATTTTCCAGTCTCAGCGCCATGACGGAAAAGAAGCCATCATTACCGCGGATAATTCAATCCACCGCATTGAGAAGGAAGGAACTGTTGTCATTAAAGGAGATGATGGAAGCCCAATAACTCTCAAGAATGTATATCATGTTCCTGGAGTAAGGAAGAATCTTCTCTCTGTGGTAAATGCGGTGGACTCAGGTAACTACGTTTTATTTGGCCCAAGTGACGTCAAATTCTTAAAGAATATTAAAGAGTTAAAGGCGGATGTGGTTCACACCGGAGCACGAGTTAAAGATTTATATGTTTTATCGGCCTCCAACTCATATGTTGAGAAGATGAGCACCAATGATAATGTCTTTATATGGCATGCTAGACTTGGTCATATAAATATGACTAAACTCAAAGTTATGGTAAACAAGGATTTGGTTAATGGGCTCCCAAGGTTGAAGATTCAAGATGAAGGAAGACTTTGTGAAGGTTGTCAATATGGAAAATCACATAGGCTTCCATTTGACAACTCCACTTCACGATGCAGCGCTCCGTTGGAGAGGATCCATAGCGATTTGATGGGTCCAACAAGAACACCCTCCTATTCCGGGTTTCGTTACATGTTGTTGTTCGTTGATGATTTCTCACGGTACACCTGGGTATACTTTGTGAAGGAAAAATTAGAAGCATTTTCAAGATTTCAAGAATTCAAGGTTACCGTGGAAGGCGAGTTATGTCGGAAGATCAAGACCCTAAGGACGGACAATGGAGGAGAGTTTATGTCAAAGGAGTTCCTCTCTTTTTGTCAAGAGCATGGTATCAAGAGGGAATTTACATGCCCATATACACCTCAACAAAATGGAGTAGCAGAAAGGAAGATCCGACATCTAAGCGAAACGTGTAGAAGCTGGCTACATGACAAGAATTTGCCTAAAGCCTTATGGGCGGAAGGCATGAGATGTGCAGCATATGTCATCAATCGAATGCCACTAAGTCCGAACAACATGAAGTCTCCTTATGAGATGGTTCATGGGAAGAAGCCAACGGTGAAACATCTCAGGATATTTGGATCAATCTGCTACGTCCATGTGTTCGACTCTCAGAGAACAAAGTTGGAGGCAAAGGCGAAGAAATGCATATTTGTCGGTTATGATGAACAAAGAAAAGGGTGGAGGTGCATGGATCCTGAGACACATAGGTACGTCGTGTCTCGTGATGTTGTCTTTGACGAAGTTTCCTCATATTATGGACAACCTCAAGTCTTGGTCGAACAAGAAGGTGGAGATTCCTTCAAGGTTGATGAACCAGTTCCTCAAATGCCAAGTGAGAGCGGAAGTCTTGAAAAAGAGACGCAAGGTGAAAGGGGGAGCACTAATCAAGAGGAAGATGATGATGAAGATCATGGTTCCATGGCTAATCAAAGGCCTAAAAGGAACATTGTTAAGCCTGCCCGGTTCAGAGATGAAAGGTTTGTCACTACTTACTCATGTTATTTTGCCGCTCCATTAGATGAAGAAGAGCCATCATCTTATGATGAAGCTAAAGGTGTTCAAGAGTGGGAGACCGCAATGGAAGAGGAGATGAATGCCCTTATAAAGAATGAAACTTGGGATTTGGTTCCGAAAACCAAGGATGTTCAACCCGTTTCATGTAAATGGGTGTATCGAATTAAGCGGAAAGCGGATGGAAGCATTGATAGATTTAAAGCAAGATTGGTTGCTCGGGGGTTCTCTCAGAAGTATGGAGAAGATTATGATGAGACTTTCAGTCCTGTGGCTAAGATGACTACGGTACGTTTACTTCTATCTTTAGCCGCAAGCTTTGATTGGAAGTTATGGCAACTAGATGTGAAAAATGCGTTTCTATACGGTGAGCTTGATAAGAGTATCTTCATGGAGCAACCACTTGGTTTCAAATCACGAGAGCATCCTGATTATGTGTGTAAGCTTAAGAAGGCCTTGTACGGGTTAAAACAAGCTCCTCGAGCATGGTATGGAAAACTTGCTCAATTCCTTCAGTTTTGCGGTTATGTACCATCAAATTCGGATCCAAGTCTATTCTTCAAGAAGAATGGAGGAGTCCACGTGGTAGTTCTTCTTTACGTGGATGATATGATAATCACCGGGAACGATGATGCTGAAATTGCTCGTCTACAAGAGGATATGTCGGTGAGGTTTGAGATGAAGAAGTTAGGTGAGTTGAATAACTTTCTTGGTTTGGAGGTTGAAAGGGTAAAGGATGGAATCTTCATCGGTCAACAAAGCTATGCAAGAAGGATTGTTGAGAAGTTCAGGGCACACGAAGGAAAGACACGTACTACTCCGATGGATGTGAACATAAGGCTTAAGCGCGATGAAGGGTCCTTGCTACCTGATCCTCAACCTTATCGCTCTCTTGTGGGAAGTCTTCTATATTTAACCATTACAAGACCTGACATTGCCTTCGCGGTAGGTCTCATAAGCCGTTTTATGCAAGAACCAAGGAAACCACATTTAGAAGCGGCAAAGAAGATCTTGAAGTATGTGAAGACAACTCTTGGCATGGGTTTGGTGTATAAGTACAATGCCAAGACCTCTCTTCATGGCTTCACAGATGCTGACTTTGGTGGAGATCTTAATGATCGAAGATCAACTTCAGGCTATGTGTTCTTATGTGGAGACACAAGTGTTTCATGGTGCAGCAAGAAGCAAGCAACGGTGTCATTGTCTACCAGTGAAGCAGAGTATAAAGCGTCAACACTCGCAGCTCAAGAGTGTATATGGCTTCGAAGACTCCTTGAAGATTTGTTCGAGCCAATCAATAAGCCGGTTGAAATTTATGGAGATAATCAAAGTGCTATCAAGTTGGCTAATAATCCGGTGTTTCATGCAAGGACGAAACATATCGAGTTAGAGCATCACTTCATAAGGGAGAAGGTGCTTGATGGAACAATTGAAGCTTTGGAAGTTCGAAGCGATGACAACGTTGCAGATATCTTCACCAAGTCATTACCAAAAAGTAAATTCGAGTTACTTCGCTCGAAGCTCGGTATGGTTGACAAAATCAAGTTTAAGGGGGAGTATTGAAATTAAACTTGATTTTGAGTTAGGATTAATTATGGGTTCATAATCCAAACCCAAAATTAAGCCCAAGTTCTAGAGAGTCTCTAGAAACATCATAAAACATTATCACCTCCTCTAGATGTTCTAGAGAATTCTATAAAATAATTATCTAAAGATTGTGTAGAAAATTCTAGGAATTGTAAGACATAAAATTTAGATATTATGGTAGAGAGTTCTAGAAAGATATTTTGTACTCTTGGAGCCTATAAATAGCTCCTTCCTCTCCCATTTGTAAACAAGTTGAACAAATAAATAAAAAAGCAAGTTAAAGAAAGAGTGTTCTTCATAAGTTCTCTAATTCTCTCTTTTCTAAGTATTCTTCCATATCATTCTTCATACTTAGAGGATTTCTTCTCTTGGTTTCACTCGGGTTTCTCGGGTATTACGGTCTTGGGCTAGTGCTAAGCACTATCGGAGTTTCTCTACAAGAAAAGGCCGGAAAATTAAAAAAAACCTCAGACGCAACATGATGTTGCGTCCCTCATCTCCGTAATACTCGGACGCAACATGATGTTGCGTCCGTTAGGTTTTTTCTATAAAAAAAAATAAAATAAAATTGAATTACCTATTAGATACTGAAGTATCTATAATAAAAGCTTGGAAACATATAGAAGTATCTATTTAAAAAACATATAGAAGTACCTATTTAAAAATATCTATTTAAGCTTGGAAACATATAGAAGTATCTATAATAGACACTGAATTGCCGGACGCAACATGATGTTGCGTCTGGCAATTTTTTTTTTTTTTTATTTTCTCCTCCGACGCAATGTGATCTTCCGTCGCTCAATTAAAAAATATTTTTTTCCCCTCCGACGCAACATCGAGTTTTGTCTGATCTGAATTTTCATTATTTTAATTTAAATAGGTAAAAAAATAGCCTTCGACGACTGCAGCAAACTTGTCAAATGCTATATGCATTTATCCATTTATGCATATTTTACACAATGTCGACTGTGGATGCTCTTAATACCTTATGCTGCATACTAGGCAGCAAGTAAAGTCGGGTTTATCTTTTGCACACTAGTTCGATAAGATTAGAAGATGGTAAATACGAGAAGAGGTCGAAGCAAAGATTGAAGAAGAAGGGAGCAGCAACAAAGCAACAAACCGGGACAACAATTGAAATGGACAGTCAACCGTCATTGCTCTCTGGATGGATTTGGGTCAATTGCGGTCGACTACACTTTATGGCAGTCAACCGCATCGGGGTAGTAGCAGCAAATTGGGTCGGGTGTTGGAGATTCGAATGAAGCCCAATTTCTTCTACAAGCACGATCTTACGACTTTTATCGCATGGTTATCTCTTCAGGAATATCGGACGACTATTATACGAAGATATCAAACTAGGATTTCTCTAGATCTCTATATATTATTGTATTGGCATCTTTTGAGAGGTAAGAGCGAAAGAGGGTACTTCATTGTGGAGAGGTTGAAAGTTTTCTTTGTAAACAACAAGTATCTTCTGGATAGACTTGAGAGATAGATATGGTCGTGGTGAGAGTGGTTGTAACTCTTGTATCTTTCTCTAGTTGAATATCATCTAGGGTTCGCCCAAATCGGGACAAAATTTTGTGTTTTTGGTGTGTTTGGTTAGATCGTTTATTTTGCTTGGTGATTTGTAGTGATCATGTCGCACAAACATAGTAGTGATTTCCTAACAATAGGTATAAGAGCTTCTGCACAAATCTTAACAATTGGTATCAGAACTCCAGGTTTCAAATTTTGCAGTTCAGGAGTTGCTCGAGTGCCTCGGAGATGGCAGATAAGTTGATGAAGATCAAGCGGTTCGACAGTAAGATCAACTTTGATTTGTAAAAGGTGAGCATGCACGATGTATTGGTATAAAAAGGCTTGGATCTAGCCCTAGAAGGAGATAAAAGGAGACCAATTGGCACAAAGCATGAGAATTGAGAGGATATTTATTCAGAATCCTTGGGTTTAATCCGGATATTATTGACGAACGAAGTCGGGTGCAAAAGAAGCGCGGCGATTCGTTGAGTAAGACTTAGAACTGACATGTAACCCCTGTTTATTATTAACCCAATACCCATTTTAAATAAACCCAAACCCGTTATTACCTACCCTACCCGAAACTCCTATACCCTATATACTGTTCTGCCGCTACCCCACCTTAACCCTACCTCCTTTATATAAAACCCATCTGCATTGAGCCCCTGTTCACCTATACAGCCGCTTCATCTCCCCTAGCTGCCCTCTACCTCTGCACCTCGACCCATCCCGCTCATCTCTCTCCCTGTGTTCTCCCCCCGCCTCTTCTCCTCCGTCGCGACAGCCGGTGTCGCCGCACCCTGTGCTCCTCCGCCTTCTCCTCCACCTCGTCTTCATCCTGTCCACCCTACAGCAACCCCAGCCTTGCGCGACCCTCCGTGGTCGCCGCGACGACAGACAGCATCGCGACTGCCCCTCTCCCAGTCATCTTTCGCCTCGACAGTAGCACCTTCCCGCGATGCAGCCAGTGCACCCTCTCCTCTGCCTTACCCTATCGCCGCCCTGCTCTATCCCTGCGTCGCGAGACAACCGCAGCGACTGCAGTGCTCATCACTGTGTGGTGCCGCCTTCCTGCATCGCCAATCCGTAGTCAGCCAGTGCAGCGCGCCTCCTGCCCTGTGCTTCGCTGTGCACTCCTCTATTGCGACCTGCAGCTGCCAACCCCCTCTCCCTGTGCTTTCCTCCCATCCATCGCAGTGAGCCGAGCTGTAGCCGAAGCTTTTGGCTGTTTGTAGGTGTTTTGATCATGGGTTGATCATGTGATGTGGACCGTTGATCGCCTTGATGATCATGATCATCATGTTTCTTGATTGATTGATTCTTGACCGTCCGTTGGATCTTGATCATCATGCTTGATTGGAAATTGTTTAATTTCTCTTATACAAATTGGGAATTTATAGCATGCCAACAAGTCTCAAATCATAAGAATTTTACAAAATCTCTTTCATGAACAAATTATTATTTTCCAAATGTAACAATAAAAAATATACATATGTCAATAATAACAAAATTTTACTTTCTTTTTCTTAGTCAATAAATCATAAAGCATGTTTATCATATGATATTCATCACTAAAATTCTCACATACTCAACAAGTACAAAAATTGCAATCACATTAACATGATTCATGGTATAAAGAAATTCTTCTTTTTAATTAGCATGATATCACAACAAAATCATCCTCATTCAAAACATGATATACTAGCATAAATTTTATCATATAATTCTCAAACAACATCTTCTTATACTGCTCTTTTTTGTATGCATATCCTACACTAGAAAATAATGAAATCACCCACTAACACAATGTTAATCTATTTGTCAACATAGCATGATTCACTATCAATCTCACCACAATCATGGTATAGTTATTCTATTTTATCAAAACTACTCATTCACTTTTATTAGCATGTACATTCAAAAAAAAAAATAGAAAGTATGAGAACACCCACCTTATTGAAGCTTGAACAAATTGAAGGGAAGGATGGGACACTTCTTCTAGCTCCAAGACAAACTCCTAGCAATGCTCCCTTTCCCTAGCAATGGCTTCCTCTCTCTAGCAATTCCTCCAAGCAAAATGACCCTCACTCTCTTTCTTTTCTTTCTTTCCTTTCTTCTTTTGATAATGTTTTTGGTGCAAGATAAAGGTAGGAAATGGGGGCTCTATTTATTGGATTTTGGGAGGGTCTAAAGTGCAAAAATTTCACCCTAATAACTCTTCAAATTTATTCTACAACTCTCCACTTTCCTAACTCCTAAAACCCCCATCTCTTCATCTCCCCACTCTCCACTAACTTAACTAAAAACCTTTCTCCTCCTCACTCCATGACCGGCCACCCCCCTAGCCCACAAAATGGTCCAAATACATTTGTGTGTGCATGCACACATGCACAAACAAATATGAACACATTTCTATAACTCTAAATGTGTACTAATATTTGTAACTTGTCATGTATAACTTAATTTGTGATTTTAATAGTGGGCTTGCTACATGGGCTCATTTCTAATTAATTAATTTAATTATCTAGTGGGCTCCTCTCCTAATGGGCTAGATTTTATTCTATAGGTCCATGAATCAAAAGAAGGCTAATTAAAACTTATGCATGCTAAAAATAGTAAAATGAAAGTAGCAAAATAAGAATAAAAATTTGCACGTGCACCATACGTGCAGAAAAAATTGACAATTGCATTTTAATCAAAATAGGGGGAAAATGAATTTCCATTTTTATAAAATAGATTTAAATATATAAAATAAATAATTTAAACACATAGAAAATATTGTACGTAGCGGTGGAGAATATGTAATTAATATGTGTATTGAAAACACGTACAAAGCACGTAGAATACAATATCGAAATATTATATTTTTGTTGATTCAAAAATAGGGAAAAATCAATATTAAAAATAAATAAATAGTCGATAATCAAAATACGAGATGAAAACACGTTACAAAATACACGTGCATAACACACGAGGGCAAAATTGTAATTTTTAATTTTGCGGGGTGTTACAATAACAACCAATACAAGTACAACAATATATCTAATATTCCTCCTTAAGTTGGAGCATATATATCATGCATGTCCAACTTGTTATTCTAAACCGTATATATCATGCTCTGGTAAGGGGCTTTGTGAGAACATCGGCTAGCTGATTATCAGTACTAATATATTTAGCCTCTATCTACAAAGGATATTATGGAGTGCCACTAATTTTGTTGCGAACAATATGACAGACAACTTCAATATGCTTGGTTCGTTCATGAAACATAGCATTGGTGGCTATATGTATGGCAAACTGGTTGTCACTATACAGATGCATGAACTCATGTTGGACATCCCCCAACTCACTAAGCAAACACTTGACCCAAATCTCATGTCTAACATACAGATGCATTAACTCATGTCTAACATACCGCTCTCAGTAAGTATTTCCAACACATACTTTCTCTCTGATAAGAAAAATTTATCCTTAGATCGAGATACCTCTGGATCCTTAAGAAATACTTCAATCGCCTGAGATCCTTAGTTGAAACTTTTGTTGAATATATAACTTCAAATCTTGAATGTCATTCTGACCATCACCTGTAACCACAATGTCATGAACATATAAAACAAAAATTATTATCTTCCCCTGATGATGATAAAACACAGAATGTTCATTATCACTCATCCTCAACCCAAAACTTGTGACAACCTCAGTAAAAACTAAATGCGGGGAAACTGTTGAGTCCATACAAAGATTGTTTCAAGCAACAGACTTTTGTTGGTTAACTTTACTAATAAAATTGTATGGCTGCTCCATATAAACTTCCTCTTAAAGAACATCATTGAGAAATGCATTCTTGACATCCATTTGGTGGAGCGGCCAATGAAAACGGGCAGCCAAGACAACAACGATTCGAACATAAGGAATTTTGGCCATATGAGAGAATGTCTCATCACAATCAATGTCTTAGGTCTGTGAATAACCTTTACCAATCAATTAAGCTTTTAGGTGAGCTAGAGAACTATTTGGATTCACTTTAACAGTGTACATCTACTTACAACAAACACAATGTTTATCAGATGGAAGGAGAACTAGATTCCAAGTACCATTTTCTTCTAGAGCAATCATCTCTTACTACATAGCCTGGCTCCAACCACGATGTGATAGTGCCTCTGACAATGACTTGAGAATATAGTAAGTTTCCAAAGTAGAGATGAAGATAGAATGGGTAAACGATAAGTGAGAATATGAAAGATGACTATATAAAGGATGTGCAGTGGAGCGATTCCCTTTGAATATAGCAATGAGAAGATCAATATCAAACTGTTCATCACCATGGGGAATAATAGGTGTGAGAATAGAATGTGTGGGTTCTATGGATGTAACGGAGGGTGTCAATGTAGGCTCAGGCAATGGTGTATTAGTAATCAGATACGAGGGAACAAGAGGCACAGTAGCGTGAACTGGGTCGGAAGTGGTGTTATTACATCATTGGAACATTTGAGTAATTTGTCGGTCTTGTAGGCAGTGATGAAGATCGTTATTTCACAGATGCCGAAGAAGTAGAGACAAAATGATTAGGGTAGGTAAGGAACTCAGTATCACTCTCAGTGGATGGAGGTGGAGTCAGACACGAAGAAATGGAAGAGAAATAAGATTGGGACTCGAGAATGGTGACTGTGGTAGGGTAAAAATGGCTTGGGGCCCAACCAGGGCCCAATACAACTCTCACTCAAAAATGGTAAAAACAGCAATCTAGTTCGGCTTCGAGCCACTACAGGGTCGGTGCCGAGCCTCAAGTTCACCCCCACAGAACTGGTCTCCTCGTATCCGACGAGCCTCAATGGTCCTCGGCCTCCGATCCATGACAGCCCCACGGGCCGTCCCCCCACCCTGGCGAGGCATGAGGATGACCTGGCACAGCCTAGGCCCTCCGATTCTCCCAAAGGCACAGGAGACCCATGATCAGCCATGTCAGCTCTAAATACCACTTAGGGCGTTGCCACGTCAGCCCTATACCACTCTGGGCACTGCCACGTCTGCCCTAAACCCCTTGGGCCTCCTGCCACGTCAGGCCCATGGGCTTTCGGGTCTAGACCCGGCCCCCAAGTGGATCCATACCCGGTTGGGATTCCCTATAAATACAAGACCCTCACCCACCTTTTCAGGTAACCAAACTTTTGCCACTTAAATTCACCTAGTTATTGCTACTCTCTCACAGAGACTGACTAGATCGTCGGAGGGTCCGCCATCAGGATAAACCCCGGTGTTTCAGGACCGTCTGCAGGTACACAAGACCTCGGATCCGAACCCTCTGATTCGAGCCCAGACATCCACCTCATTCCGAGCCCGTCGCAGGTACCGCCCGGTCAGCCGAGGGTCGTCTGACAAGCAGCTTTCTTCTTCAATACAAATCGAGTCCGAACTCACACCTGGTGCATCCACACGTCTCCCAGAAACAAACCGCATCAGGTTGGCGCCGTCTGTGGGAACACTGCTTCAGAAGTCGACCCGAGCCCGACCATCAAGGGACCTCGACAGCCAAACTCTCATGGCCTCCAAGGGCAAGGGGGCTGCCTCCTCCGTCAACCGACGGGACTCACCCCCACCAACTGCTAACGCCGGGCCACGCATTTCAAAACACAGGGCTCCCCATCAGGGGTCCCAAAGGAGCGTCACCCGTTAAGTCCAGCCCGACCTATGGGGGATAATCATCAACCGGCAGGCTAGCCGCAGCAGGGGAAGGGCCGCTTCCAACCCGGCCCCGAACCATCCCAGACCGCCGCCCGATGGACGGAGGCCAGCGCTCAGCCGCGTCGGAAGGCAACCTTCAGACCGACCGAACAGGGTCGAGGGAGCCCCCCTCACTCACAAGGAGTTCCAGGACTTCCGAAGAGAAATTCTTGGGGCTCTCTGACGGGCCCCTAGGGAGGAAACCCTCCATTCCCAAACCGGGTCGGACGCCGAGGCCAGCGTGTCCCGCCCGTCAACAATCCAGCCAGAAGACGATGGCGTACTCCTAAGGCGCCTCCAAGAAATGGAGGATCGCCTCGATCACATAGGAGACGGCGGCCAACGAGCGGCTCAGGGGTATAGACCTGTCCGTCCTCCCTTCTCCGCCCCCATCCTCCAAGCGGAAATACCCAGGAATTTCCGACCACCTCAATTCGAGACCTACGACGGCGAGGGAGATCCTGCTGATCACATGGAGGGTTTCAAAACCCTCATGATGATTCACAGCGCCTCGGATCCCCTGCTGTGCCGAGCCTTCCCGGCCACCCTTCGGGGTCCGGCTCGTGAATGGTTCTCGAAGCTCACCCTCGGCTCCATTTACTCCTTCGACCAACTAGAGGGCAATTTTCTTGCCCACTTTGTCACCAGCCGGAAGGCCGAAAGGACCAGAGCCTCTTTACTTGGACTCAGGCAGATAGAGGGGGAGTCATTCAGAGTGTTCGTCCGGAGGTTTACCGCAGAGGCAAGGTCGGTCTCCTCCCTTGATCCAGGAGTCGCCTCCGCGGCATTTCGGCACAACGTCCGTCATGGACAGCTGAAGGCTTCTCTGGCGAAGAAACCCCCCGTCGACTTTCCCGACCTCCTCAACAGGGTCGAGAAGTACATTAGGACAGAAGAGGCCCTTAACCCCGAAGATGCCAGGGACGCCACCGGGAAGGAAAAACGGAAGGCAGAAGAAGTCGAACCATCAAAGAAGGCTCCGAAGGACGCGGGGGCCATGAAGAAGGTCCCGCCGGTTCCTCGCTTCGAGAGGTACACTCCCTTGACACATAACATATCCGCCATCCTCTTAGAAATCGAAGACAAAGGCATTGTCCGACTACCTCCACGACCTAATAACAACAAGAATCGAGATCAGCGCTTCTACTGCCGCTTCCACAGAGATCATGGGCACGAAACTGACCAATGCCGGGCCCTGAAAGACGAAATTGAGGAACTCATCTCAAGAGGGTACCTCCGAGAATTCACCCGAGAAGTCCCACGGGATCGGCGAGATACTAGGAACCGGAGGCATTCACCTCCGAACCCTACTCCGAACCGCATCCAGGGTCGGGATCCCGAGTCCGAGGGAGCCGCGGATACGCCATTCATCTTGCACTATGTCCACGGAGGGCCAATGGGGGGAGAATCAAATACTTCCCGAAAAGCCTTTGTCCGAGAGGTGAATGCTGTCCAAGACAACCCCTCACCCAAGCTGCAACCGACGCTGGTCTCCTTCTCAGGAGAGGACCTCGAAGGCGTTCGCCTACCCCACTGCGATGCCCTCGTCATTAGCCTCCACATGGCTAATTGTGAGGTTCGCCGAATCCTCGTCGACAACGGCAGCTCGGTTAATATTCTTTTCCTTGAAGCCTTCGAGAATCTCAAATTACCTAGAGGCAAACTCAAGCCGGCCGGATACACCTTGCATGGGTTCTCCGGCATCCCTGTCGTGATAGAAGGGATTGTTACCCTCGACGTTACCGCAGGATCGGCTCCTATCAAGAGGACCAAGTCTATGGACTTCATGGTGGTCAACGTCAAGGCGGCTTACAACGCCATACTCGGCCGACCCGGACTATGCTCCCTCCAAGTGGTGCCTTTGGCTTACCATCTGAAACTTAAATTTCCCACCCCGCAAGGAGTCGGCATCGTCCGAGGTAGCCAAGAAGCATCGCGATCGTGCTACATGACCACCGTCGGGGGAGGTGTTTTCCCCCTCGACGCCATCGAACTCGGACCGGAAAGGGACGGCCCTGCTCCCGGACCTACTGTCGAGCTGGAGGAATTCCCATTCGACGCCGAGCACCTAATGAAGTTCCTTGAGGGACGAACATAGGTTCTAGCTTGGCTAAAAGTAAATCTTTTGTAAGCTTTCATGTGTAAAGGACCGTTTTAGCGGCCCTCCCTATCTTATACAAAAGAAATCTCTTTTTGTCATACTCCAAACGCCTCGGCCGATCCGACCTAATAACAGACAAGGGGATCGGCACCCGAGTCTTCACTCCGGTATCGTCCCCGACGCCTCGGTAGGTCCGATTCGGCCTCAGGCCCGGGAGACTTCACAACACCCCACGCCGATCCCTCACGGACCGACAGGGCCGAACCACACTCCCTTCATCATTCATTACACTATCAGCCAGTGCAAAGAGTGAAAAGAATTCCTTATTCATACTTCTTTATTGGGTTCTGAGAAAACAAACAAAGACCGTTACAGAATCACTCCACTCATCTCAAACTGAAGGAAGTCGCCATCTTAGGGCCCCTCGGGTCCGACGAAGGGCGGGATTATTCCGACCGAGCGACTAGGAGCCCTCTCCTCGTCATGGTGGTCCTTAGGCTCAGCCACGGTCGACACACCAGCCACGGAGCTCTGGGCATCAACTGGTTGCATACGCTCCAACAACAGCAGCGCAGAGGGAACCCCCTCCGCTCGCCGACCCACTGAGGAAGATGTCGAGACACCCAGCATCGTCTTATAACGGTGTATCTCCATCTCCTTCTCCATAATGACATCGCGAAGTAACCTCTCAGAAGAGGGCCTCTGTACCGAGGCACTCGACATGGCCTGTCCAAGTCCTACACCGCCGAGTTCCCGATCCACCATCGCCCTCCTCAACCGGCTCGCCTCCTCACTTAAGGCTTCAGACTTATTCCGATAATAGTGAAAGGCCGCATCAGTGTCACGAGCCCCCTTTCGGTAGTGAACCAACGCGACCTCCAGGGCCTCCACTTTGCTCCGGAGCCACGCCACGTCGGAACGATGGGGGTCCACCTCGGGAAGGGGAGCCGCAACCTACAAGAGAACCAGCCAACTCAACACACATAAGCAAGAAGGTTCGGAAGTATCCGAGGTCAAAACACTTGGCCGGTCAAAAATCCTTTTTTATAAATTGAGTTGCTTCTTACAAAAAATGCGGTGGCCAGTCCGCGGAAGGCAAATACAATCGAGAGAGGGAAAAAGAAAGATGAAACTGCACAACTTGTTTTCCCACCTCACATCGGTCGGGTTCGCAGGAGGGTCGACAGCCGGGTTATCAACGGGCCCTTCTTCGCCAGGGGTCTTCGGTGTCCCCTCGATCTCCATGTCATACTCAAAGTTGGACAGATTGACGGTCGGGTAGAAGTGCCTCACATGACTGAGGGCCTTCGCGTAACACTCATCCTGGGCCTTGATCACCATCAGCTGACCCGCATTCGTCAGCTCTTCCCTTTCCTTGGCGAACGCAGCCGTCAACTCCTCCTTCTCCTTGGCGAACTTCTTCTTCAAGGAGACCACCCTCTTCCCCCACTCCGCATCCTTGGCCTCGAGCTCGAGCTTCATCTGCTGCTCCCTCTTGTGCGAGCCCTCGAGCTCGATTCGCATCTCCTTCATCTCCCGCTCGCTCTTATCCGCCCGAGCTCGCTCTTGTGCCAGGGACGCTTCGTAGAGATTCTTTACGTTAGCCCCCTGCATACAAGCCTGCAACCGACAAGCGCAGATAAGAAAAAGACTCCCGCAGTAAAATTAACAAGGGGGATAGGGTCGACGAGCTTACCAGCACGGTGGCCTGCGCCAGGCACGTGAACGCCACCTCCACGGGCTCGCTCTCCATCTCCTTACGATCGCGAGGGGTTGCCAACTTCTCCGCCACCTCCACGGCCTGGGCCTCCCCGGTCAGACAGCCCCCCATCCGAACCGACCAATCCGGTGCCCACCATTGCCGCAACATCTCCACCACCGGGTCCTCTTCCTCGACCTCGACCAAGGGACCTTTTCCCTTGTCAAGATCGGATGCCTTCGCCTGGCCCTGGCCCCTCGAAATAGCCACCCCCTTGCCCGTCTCCAAGCGAGTCCTCTTGGTCCTCGGCTCGAGCTGGGCCTCCGAGATGGCTAGAGACGCCTCCCTCGGCCTCTTCGTCGCCTCCACCTTCTTCTCGGCCTTCTCCTTCCTCATGGCGAGCCTCTTTGCCTTGATTGATTCGGGATCCATATCTGCAAGAAGATCCAGTAAGAACAATGAGCACGGAGGAACAACAAAGTCAAAAGAAAGAAACAACTACATACACAAAACTGCTGGGCTCAGTCCGACGCTCGCCAGATGACCCTCCGTCACCTTCGTCCAATTAATGCTGTACGACAGGCGGAGGCGCTCTACAAACCTCCACTCCTCGGCTGACAGGTCCCTCGGCAGTTGATGGCTCGGTTTGGAGTGGTTCCATCGAGTGGGAATGTTCCAAGGTTCCTCACTCCGGATCACCAGATATTTCTTCTTCCAATCCTTGATGGAGTCCGGGTGACCGTGGACCACCTTTCCCTTACTCCGGGGCGAGATGTAGTAAACACCCTCAGTCGCTGAGCCGATCATCAACATCGCTCGGAACACATTCAGTCGTAGGGGTATCTTCTGCTCCTCGCACATCAGCACGAAGCAGATGATCTGCTTCCAGGAGTTCGGCCCGTACTGCATCGGCGCCAAGGACGCCCAGTTCAGCACCTCGCGAACGAACGGGTGCACTGGCAGCCTCGGTCCGGAGATGAATGCATCCACGGGGAAGACGCAATACCAATCAGGCAGGGGATCGGTCGGTCGAAGAGTAGAGCTCGGCAACATAAGCTCGTAGCTGGACCCTATGTGGTACGCCAGCTGCAAAGCTTCCAAGTCACCTGCCTCCAAAACGATCGGAAGTGTGTCCATTATCACCCTCTTCCGGCTCGGCGACGACGGCTGGACCCCAAATAGCTCCATATCCGAAAGATCGTCGGGGTACCGACGGAACGGCTTAGGTTGTATGGGCGACCCTGTCATCAAGTTACGATGAACAGGCGCCTGGCTCGAGCCACCGATCCTCGACCCCTTCTTCTTCGGAGTCTTCTTCTTCTTGGTTCGTTCCGGTGAGGGGGTGGATAATCGCCCCAAACCGGTCGGCAGGGAACTCGAGCCCACACCCTGACCTCCTATGTGAGCCCCTTCGGCTTCACCCCCTTCGGGGCCACCCTCCTCTTCGGAAGCGAATCCTAGAATCTGGACTTCGCCTGAACTACCACCCCCCTCCTCAGATTCGCTGCTCTCCACCACAAAAGGCTTTCGAGATCGCAACGGCCTCACACTATGCACCGGCTCCTCCCACGAAACCGAATCGGAAAGCTCCACATTAGGTACAGACTCCCCCTCAAGAACAGGCTCCTCCCACGAAGTTGATTTGGAGACGGGTTTCACTTCCCCCCCAGACGTCGACGCTGACGAGCCAGACTGAGCCCTGTCCATCTGTGCCTAAACTAAACAGATTTACCAACTAACCTGGGTCACTTCGGAAGAACGAGCCTACTGCAGTGAACGGTAGGGACGAGCGCTGAAGTGTTGGAAGATTTTTTGAAAGGGAAAGAAGCGAGTAAGAAGTGGACGACAGGGGGAGAGGGGGAGACATTTATAGAGGATAAAAAGACTCCTCGATTTCCGCAATTACTGTTCACCGATTGACGTGCAACTGCCGCCTGGAAAATCGCGCCACGTTCTCGAAACGTGCGCTGCTGACGTCATCCAGTGCCAGGCTGGCAGCCAGACACAGGGGTCGGTTCGGATGAAGTGTTCGGCAGAAAAATTTTTGTTTTAAAGGTTTAAGGCTGCAGGGCTCGGTTGGCTCCCTCTCACCCGCTAACAACTCGGGGTTTACAGCCTCGGCAGCCAAAACCCCGAATTGTTCCCGGGTGGCAGAAAGGCCACCATCGTCTGCGCCCCGGGCTCCAGGGCTCGGTCGGCTCCTCTCTCACCCGTGAACAGTTCGGGGCTTACGGCCTCGTCAGCCGAAACCCCGAACTGTTCGAGGGTGGGAGAAAAGCCACCATCGCCTGGAACCCTATCGGAAAGCGGATCAACCCACATATCCGAGGCTCTTCAGCCCCAGGTCCGGAGTACGGTTGGTACCCCTCCCGTCCTGATCTCTCTCGGGCCAAACAACCGTGTCAGGGTCGTCTGACCCGAAAAGGGATCCGGACGGCAAGGTCACCACCATTCCGAGGCTCCTTATCCCCCGATCCGGATGTTGGTCGTTACCCCCCTGCCCTGATCTCTCATAGATCTGGCTACCATATCAGGGCCATCAGATCCAAGAGAAGATCCGGGCGGCAGAGTAACCACCCCTCCGACACTCAGGGACGAAATTTTGCAAGAAAGAGACGCTCGCCGAAGCAGACACCTCTGGTGGCCAACGGACCACCCTTGCTGTGATCAAACCCGCATGGGGGAGTTGAGTATTTATAACCTCCCCCATAGACCTGCTATTGCGGTGTTGGGAAAGCCAAATGACAGAAGCCCATGCGCCTTGCATTTATTAGGCGGCGCAATTAAGGCCCCTAGGAAGTTGGAGCATCACACAGATCCCGGAGCGCCTTCAATGCTCCGCGAAAACAGCGGGCTACTGCGCTCAAAACATTCTAAAACACAACGGCTTGCCATCACCCTTACCGACCCGTAATCCCTCGCCAGCACGAGGTTCGGTCTGGCACCAGGGTAATCTTCTCAGGAAGACGCAACGGCTCGCCATCACCCTTACCAACCTATAATCCCTCGACAGCTCGAGGTTCGGTCTGGCACCGGGGTAACCTTCTCAGGAAAACACAATGGCCTGCCATCGCCCTTACCGACCCGTAATCCCTCGACAGCTCGAGGTTCGGTCTGGCACCGGGGTAATCTTCTCAGGAAGACGCAACGGCTCGCCATCGCCCTTACCGACCCGTAATCCCTCGACAGCTCGAGGTTCGGTCTGGCACCGGGGTAATCTTCTCAGGAAGACGCAACGGCTCGCCATCGCCCTTACCGACCCGTAATCCCTCGACAGCTCGAGGTTTGGTCTGGCACCGGGGTAATCTTCTCAGGAAGACGCAACGGCTCGCCATCGCCCTTACCGACCCGTAATCCCTCGACAGCTCGAGGTTCGGTCTGGCACCGGGGTAATCTTCTCAGGAAGACGCAACGGCTCGCCATCGCCCTTACCAACCCGTAATCCCTCGACAGCTCGAGGTTCGGTCTGGCACCGGGGTAACCTTCTCAGGAAAACATAACGGCTTGCCATCGCCCTTACCAACCCGTAATCCCTCGACAGCTCGAGGTTCGGTCTGGCACCGGGGTAATCTTCTCAGGAAGACGCAACGGCTCGCCATCGCCCTTACCGACCCGTAATCCCTCGACAGCTCGAGGATTGGTCTGGCACCGGGGTTACCTTCTCAGGAAAACACAACGGCTTGCCATCACCCTTGCCGACCCGCAATTCCTCGACAGCTCGAGGTTCGGTCTGGCACCAGGGTAATCTTCTCAGGAAGACGCAACGGCTCGCCATCGCCCTTACCGACCTGTAATCCCTCGAAGGCTCGAGGTTCGGTCTGGCACCAGGGTAACCTTCTCAGGAAGGCTCAGCGATTCGCCATCTCATTTCTACAACCATAAACACTCCTCCACTGCTAGCTCCCGCACCCCCGCAGGAGTGGGGGGCTTGTGTGGTAGGGTAAAAATGGCTTGGGGCCCAACCAGGGCCCAATACAACTCTCACTCAAAAATGGTAAAAACAGCAATCTAGTTCGGCTTCGAGCCACTACAGGGTCGACGCCGAGCCTCAAGTTCACCCCCACAGAACTGGTCTCCTCGTATCCGACGAGCCTCAATGGTCCTCGGCCTCCGATCCATGACAGCCCCACGGGTCGTCCCCCCACCCTGGCGAGGCATGAGGATGACCTGGCACAGCCTAGGCCCTCCGATTCTCCCAAAGGCATAGGAGACCCATGATCAGCCATGTCAGCTCCAAATACCATTTAGGGCGTTGCCACGTCAGCCCTATACCACTCTGGGCACTGCCACGTCCGCCCTAAACCCCTTGGGCCTCCTGCCACGTCAGGCCCATGGGCTTTCGGGTCCAGACCCGGCCCCCAAGTGGATCCATACCCGGTTGGGATTCCCTATAAATACAAGACCCTTACCCACCTTTTCAGGTAACCAATCTTTTGCCACTTAAATTCACCTAGTTATTGCTACTCTCTCACAGAGACTGACTAGATCGTCGGAGGGTCCGCCACCGGGATAAACCCCGGTGTTTCAGGACCGTCTGCAGGTACACAAGACCTCGGATCCGAACCCTCTGATCCGAGCCCAGACATCCACCTCATTCCGAGCCCGTCGCAGGTACCGCCCGGTCAGCCGAGGGTCGTCTGACAAGCAGCTTTCTTCTTCGATACAAATCGAGTCCGAACTCACACCTGGTGCATCCACACGTCTCCCAGAAACAAACCGTATTAGTGACATTAGAAGAAATAACGCAATGACACAACTCTAGACTATGACATTTATAACATTTCTGGGAACGTGAATACCCCAAAATAGAATAAGGATCTAGCTTAGAACGGCCAAGATGGTGATTATGAACAAAACTAATATAGCCAAAAATTTTGGGAGAGAGTGGAAATGGGTCAGTACATGGAAATAACATGGAGAATGGTGTCCGACCATCTAACATGGACGAGGGTATGCAGTTAATAAGATGACATGTAGTACGAACCGCATCCCCCTAGAAACGTTGAGGAATGTTTCTATGAAGGAGCATGGTCCTTGCAACTTCACACAAGTGTGCGCTCTGCGACACCGTTTTGTTGAGGGGGGTAAGGACAAGAAAACTAATGAAGAATACCGCAATAGGATATAAAACTAGTGAACTTATAAGTAAAATACTTTTGGCATTATCATTACTCAAAATTTGAACGAAAATATCAAACTAGATTTTTATCTCAATGCATAAAGATTTAAAATAGAGAACACTTCAAACCGAGATTTCATTAAATATAATAAGTTACTCGAGTGTGATCATCACAAAGGCAACAAAATATCTAAAACCACCACCAAACTGAGATTGAATATGACAAGGTCCCCAAACATCAGAATGAACTAAATCGAAAAGTCAACTCGGCCGTTTACTAACTCTAGGAGGTTAAGACATATGCAAGTGTTTACCTAATTAGCATAACTCACAATATAACTCCTTAATAGAAGATAATTCAGGTCTCAACTTCGTCAGATTATGTAAGGGCGGATGTCCCAGCTGACAGTGCAAATCCAAATTTGTGCAAACACTCAAGCAAGCAAATAAGGTAGGAATACTGTCAAGCCGATAAAGACCCTCTGATACACGTCTTGTGCCAACATTTTTCCTTTCCTAAGTTCCTGAGACACAGTGATCAGGATAAAATTTAACAAAACAATTTAGTGTTTTGGTAATTCTGTTAACAAATATCAGGTTAAAGAAAATTTTTGGCATATGAAGAACAAACTAAGTGGTAAAGTGGGAGTAAGGTTTATATGTCCAATCCTCCCAACTAGGGAGGTAGAACCATTAGCAAGTTTAATAGGTGGATGATTCCACCTTTTCCTCAAAAAAAAAAAAAATTTAATAGGTGGATGAAAGAACCTACTAACAGAGGACAATATACCTGGATTCCCAGCATTATGATCACAATCATCTGAAACTATTACCCATGATGTCGGAGATGAAGTGGTTAAGCATGTGATACCTGAACTTACTAATGTGACAGAAGAAGAAGACCCATGTCGAGAAGCACAATATTGCTGGAGAAACTGAATCTTGTCCATATTTATCTGGATGCTAACTGAACTAGGGTGAACTAGGGGCTACATGTGTGAATCGCTGTTAACAGCGTTGATGAATCACTGTTAACAGCGTTGATGGTAGGTAATTCCCTTTAATATGCCCAAGCTTCTTATTCATCTTATTGATCATAATAAGAAGGATGAACTCAACAGAATATGGTGTTTCTAACTTCTAGTACTGCAAAGAATACAGCAACAACAACAAAAGAATCAATACGCAACCAGACTGTTCTCAAATAGAGAGAGAGAGACCACCCACTAATCTCAAATTTTGATGCCCCTTCCATCTCACTCCTCAACCCAATTCCTCCCTCAAATACCAACAATGAAGAGAGAACTCAACCACTCCTTCGACAAGTCTAAACTTTTTGAATAAGATAGGGTTGGGTTTGGTTGAATATGGATTGGATTTTGGACGTGGGATCTGATCGGGTTTTGGTTGGAGCTGGGATATGGACTGAAGTTTTGGGTCGGGGGTAATGTGGATCTGAGGTGGAGGTCGACAAGATGACAGAAGAGGAAGGCAGCACAGCAAAAGGCAGCACGCGGCAGCGGGTAAAGGGTGGAACGGGTCGAGTGCATCGGGTCGGATATGGGCGCACAGGGTTGGATCGTGTCCGTGTTGGATTTGCTTTGGATCTGGATCTCATTTTGGATCCTGAGAGCAGAAAGAGCAGCGGCAGGGACAACAACAACCACACGCGGTGGGGGGGGGGGTCGGATGCTAACGTCAATGGGGACGGCGGAGGCTACAGTGGGTTTGGGTGGTGGTGGCGACTGGCTAGGTTTAGGAACCTACCTCTAATACTTTCTTAACCGGATACAATGTCTGGTGTATATATAAGATACATAAGTGCATGCTCTACCTGGAATTTAACACCTAATACAACTACAATAATATATCTAATGGTGACATGTCTAAAATCTTGAATTACGCTTTCGAGGCGAACTTTAATTTAACCATTATTTAGAACAGTAATAATTAATCATTGAAAACATTCTTCATCTAGAAATACAAAGATTTTGTTTCGGCTTTGTCGCTGATTAGGTCCTCTTAGTTTGTGGTTTCTTTTCATTTTGCTTGTGGTTTCTTTTCATTTTGCTTTGAAGCTCTGTATATTGTTTGTAGTTTTTTAGTTTTACGGCTCGTAAAACTGGATGATATCTTGGTGTGGTTCTGTTGAAACCACCATTGATGCTGTGGTTCTTGGAGCTTTTTTAGCCATGGAAACAGGGGAATTGGTAGAATGAATGAGTAAGATGGAGAGGAAGAAGCCCTGAGCTATAGAAGAGGACTCAGAGACATCAAGAAAATCAAGAAAGAGTGGACAAGTTTATGCAATCATTCACAGCACCAATGGGCGCCATCTCTTCTTATTTATAACCAGTATTTACATACAATGCACGTAGATGTGACTAATCAGTTTAGACAGTTACAATGGGGGACCACAGCTCAACAGCTTACAACTTTATTTACATAAAACCCCACAATGTTTCCCTAATCACATTTAAACTGATACACTGATACATCCTAATACCAACTGATACCAACTGATACACTGATACCCCTTGATTCCAACCAGTTCATTTACACCTTCTCAGTCCTTCACAGCAATTAATTCCAACTCCGACCTCTGAGTTCAGCTCTTATGCAGCATAGCTTCACTTTGATGTGCATCAACTCCACCCCCCGTATTTTTAGACCTTGCCTCAAGGTCGAATAGAGGGAATCGTCGCACCAAATCCCAATAAGACTCCCATGATGCTGAGTCTGCAGGTTGATCTTTCCATTGGATTAAAACTTCTGAAACTAGTTTCTTCCTTCTGATCACAGTTCGTCTATCAAGTATGGACTCAGGTTCCATAAGAACCTTGTATACAGTAGAAGGAACTGATCTTTGAAAGTCCACCGCAGCTCCCAAATGTCTACGCAATTGAGATATATGAAAGACTGGATGAATTTTTGCATCCAACGGCAAGTCCAGCTTATATGCAACAGCTCCAATTCTCTCCAGGACTCTATAAGGTCCATAGTACAATGGTGCTAGCTTTTGAATAGCTCTGGTAGAGACTGAAATTTGTCTATACGGTTGTAACTTGAGATATACAAAATCTCCCACTGCAAACTCCTTTTCCACTCTATGATTATCAGTATATTTCTTCATTCTTTGCTGAGCAGCTAGCAAGTGATCTTTTAATAGCTGAAGGTGAACATCTCTAGAAAGCAGTGCTTCTTCCACTTGAGGATTTGTAGCTGTATGGGGCACATATGAAATTAATGTAGGAGGAGCTCTACCGTATAAAGTTTCATATGGAGTAGTCTTTGTTGCACTATGCCAAGTAGTATTGTACCAATACTCTGCCCATGATAGCCAATTACTCCACTCCTTTGGTTTATGATGACAAAAACAACGAAGATAGGTCTCTAAACACCTATTAACAACTTCGGTTTGCCCATCTGTTTGAGGGTGATATGCAGTGGAAAACTTCAGCTTGGTTCCTTGCAACCTCAAAGTCTCCTTCATCAGATTACTAGTGAAGACTGCCCCTCTATCACAAATTATTGAAATTGGCATTCCATACAACTTGAAAACCCCTTCAGTTAAAACTTGAACAATAGTATGCACTGTGTAGGGATGCTGTATAGGGAAAAAATGCGCATACTTACTCAGCCTATCCACAACAACTAGGATAACTGAGTACTTCTGACTGATTGGAAGCCCTTCAATAAAATCCATGCTTGCTTATTGCCACACTTGATTAGGAATTGGTAGGGGCTGCAATAACCCAGCTGGAGCTTGCAAAATATACTTGCTAGTTTGACAAATTGTACATTCTCACACATAGGTTCTAACATCCTTTTTGATTCCCTTCCACCAAAAAGACCTACGGAGTCTTTGCAATGTTTTGTCATAGCCAGAATGACCACCAATAGGGGAACCATGATGCTCATATATCAACAATTGTCGAAATGGAGAGGTAGGACTGATCACCACTTTTGATTGCTTGTACCAAACTCCTCTAATTTGATCAAACTTGCTATTTGCTGATTTTGTAACTTTGGCAGCTAAATCTTTGAAGTAACTATCTTCCTCATTCATTTTGAGTATTTCTTTCCACCAATCAGCCACCAGTAATGATAACTGCGCAAGATAACAATCCGTATCCAGTCTTGACAACCTGTCAGTTGGAATGTTTTCTCTACCCTTCTTATATTCAACCACAAAATTAAACCCATACAACTTAATTAACCATGAGTTTTGAGCATCAGTGGAAAGCCTCTGATCTAGCAAGTATTTTAGTGGTTGATGATCAGTTCGAATAACAAATTCCCTTCCAAACAAGTATTGTTTCCACTTTTTAACCGCAAGCAATATAGCAAGCATTTCTTTTTCATATGCAGACCAATGCAAGCTTTTTCCCTTAATAGCTTGACTAATATAAGCTATAGGATGCTTATTTTGCAAAAGCACTGCTCCCACACCTTCCTTACATGCATCACATTCGATTACAAACGTGTCTTCAAAATTGGGTAATTGTAATACTGGAGCTGTCGATAATGCCATCTTCAACTGATCGAATGCTAACTGAGCATCACTAGTCCATTCAAACCCATCCTTCTTTGTTAAAGCTGTTAAAGGTGCTGCAATGGATCCATAATTGCGAATAAACTTTCTATAGTAACCATTGAGTCCCAAAACCCACGCAGTGCCTTAACACTTTTTGGTTTGGGCCATTCTTGAACTGCGGCTACTTTACTAGGGTCTACTGAAATACCCCCATTTAAGACCACATGACCCAAGTATTCTACCTTTGATTTGCCAAAGTCACACTTAGATCTTTTCACAAACAGCTGATGATGTCGCAGGACATCCAAAACCATGCTAATATGCTGGAGATGATCCTGCCAAGTGTGACTAAATACTAGTATATCATCAAAAAATACTAGGACAAATTTGCGCAAATAAGGCCGGAATATATCATTCATCAATGACTGGAATGTAGATGGAGCATTACTCAAACCAAATGGCATTACCAAAAATTCGTAATGTCCACTATGAGTTCTAAAAGCTGTCTTTGGAACATCCTTCTCCGACATCCTTATTTGGTGATATCCTGATCTTAAATCCAGCTTAGTGAAGAACATTGACCCATGTAATTCATCCAAAAGATCATCAATAATTTGTATTGGATATCTATCCTTAATAGTTTGTTGATTCAACTGCCTATAGTCAACACACATTCGCCATGATCCATCATGTTTCTTAACTAGAACCACTGGAGAAGAATATGAACTAGTATTAGGTTGGATAACACCCTGTGTTAGCATTTCATCAACTATTTCCTCAATAGCACTCTTCTGCTCAAAAGAGTGACGATATGGTCTTATGCACACAGGTTTGGAGCCATCAACTAATGGAATATGGTGATCGCATGATCTACTCGGTGGCAACCCCTTTGGTTCCTCAAATACATCCTGGTACCTTCCTAATAATGCAGTTATCTCTGAAGGCAATACTTGTTCAATCTCCCTATCTGCAGCTGATGAAGACATCAAATACAACACAAACCCTCTATGAATATGAAAAGCCACTTTACTAGCTTCCTTCTCAGTTAACACGTGTGTTGGGGTAGGATGAAGACCCTTTAAAATCCAGCTTTTCCCTTTATGGAAAAATTTAAGCTGCTTTTCCATCAGATTAACAGTGACTTCTTCTACTTTTTTTATCCACTTGGCTCCCAATACCACATCAGGGCCTCCAATCGGAAAGACAAGGAAGTCATCTACAATTTCATACCCTTGACAATCTATTTTCACTCCTGAGCATAGACCACTTCCTTCCACTTCACCTCCACCAGCAACTTTCACATTGAAAGATTGCTTAATAGAAAGCTTCAGCCCTGCCTTTTCTAAAATGAATGGATCAATATAACTATGGGTTGCTCCACTATCCAATAGGATATGTATATCATGCCCATTAAGCTTTCCTTTCAAGATGAGACATTCAGAGTTTGCTTCTTTACCTTCAGCTGCACACAATTTATTGCTTTGTATTTCATTTGATACATCAATAATGTTCTCCGCATCCAGCAATTGAGTTAACTCCTCTTCCCCCTGAATAGAAAATAGATCCCACTCCCCTTCTATGCACATATATGTCTTATTTTTGCAAATATGACCTGGCAAGAATTTCTCATCACAACCAAAACATAATCCTTTCCTTCGCCTTTCCCAAATCTCATTCGGACTTAGTTTCTTCAAAGTTGGCATAGCAGCATTTGATTGAGACTTTGGTGGTGGGTTGGTTGATGAACTTTGTTTAGGTAGAGAGGAAACACCTTGCGAATATGATGGCCTATATTGTGGACGAAAAGCACTCTTATTCAGCTGTTTAACAGAGTTAAATTTCTTTTCATACTTGAGTGCAACTCTGAAAGCTTCTCCCAAAGATTGAGGCTCAACCATGGAGACATCATGCTGGATTTCTTCCTTAAGACCACTAAGAAATTGCTGCACTAAATAAGACTCGTTCACCCCTTCAACTAGACACTGCAGCTTCTCAAATTTGCGCTGATAGTCCAGTACTGTGGTGTTTTGTTCCAGCCTACACAGTATCTTGTCTGCATTTTCATATATGCCTGAGTCAAATCTATTACAAATTCCTTCTTTAAATTGTTTCCATGTCACAACACCCTCATTGATCTTAAGGAACCATCGACACCATTGCACTGCTTCTTCTTTAAGGAAAAAATATGCCACTCTCACCTTCTCATCACTAGCAATATTGTAAATCTCAAAGTAATGTTCTATTTGGAACAGCCAATTCAAAACATCACCACTACCAGAAAAAGGGCTTACCTCCAGTTTCGGAAATTTGGGAAAAAAAATTTCCACACCAGGTTGATCAACTCTCCTTCCCCTTTCATTGAAACTCAACCCTCTGTGACTCAATCCCAAATTTGTTGCAAAAGGAAATTGACCAAGATCTTGATTACTTCCTCCCTTATATGGTGGAGTTGGTTTTTCTGCCGCAACCAAACTCCCTACTTGATGTGCCAAATGTTGCAATTGAGCTAAAACTGCTGGTAATTGTGTTGCGACTTCTTGCACTTGATGCTCAACTCCTAGCATTCTTTCTTCCAAGAATCGTTGCCTTTGTTGTAGGTCTAGCTCTGGAGCTTCACCCAGAACTCCATTGCTGATTCCTGGTTCAACTCCAGCCTGATCTTCATCACCATCTTCCAAATTTGCCTGGGAATCGAACGGCTCTGATACCAATTGGTGTGGTTCTGTTGAAACCACCATTGATGCTGTGGTTCTTGGAGTTTTTTTAGCCATGGAAACAGGGGAATTGGTAGAATGAATGAGTAAGATGGAGAGGAAGAAGCCCTGAGCTATAGAAGAGGACTCAGAGACATCAAGAAAATCAAGAAAGAGTGGACAAGTTTATGCAATCATTCACAGCACCAATGGGCGCCATCTCTTCTTATTTATAACCAGTATTTACATACAATGCACGTAGATGTAACTAATCAGTTTAGACAGTTACAATGGGGGACCACAGCTCAACAGCTTACAACTTTATTTACATAAAACCCCACAATGTTTCCCTAATCACATTTAAACTGATACACTGATACATCCTAATACCAACTGATACCAACTGATACACTGATACCCCTTGATACCAACCAGTTCATTTACACCTTCTCAGTCCTTCACAGCAATTAATTCCAACTCCGACCTCTGAGTTCAGCTCTTATGCAGCATAGCTTCACTTTGATGTGCATCATATCTCTATTCTTTAATATATCTTTTGTGAAGGCTGGAGTCGTAAGACTCTATCCGATTGATCAAAAAAAGAAATACAAAGATTTTGGATACTTGCATGCCATTATACATAATCTATGTGGCTATATGAACAAAAAAAAAAATCCAAAATCAGAACATATTCACATGCCATTATAGACGTCCTCTGATAGCTTGTTAACTACACCAAAGCATCTATACCCTGTTGGTCCCATTCATCTGGTCCAGATTTAAAAGACCCGCTTCTCAATTCTCTTCATCTCAAAACCAGCTTCTTCTTTCATATCTCTCTTGATCGCCATGGATGAATTGTATGATGTGATCGTGCTCGGAACTGGCCTCAAAGAGTGCATTCTCAGCGGCCTTCTCTCTGTTGATGGCCTCAAGGTCCAGATCTTAATCTTGATTTTTAAATTTTTTAATTTTTTGTTTGTTTCTATAATGGGTATTGGTGGATCATTGAAATGCATTAACTGGATGTGTTTATTGCTTGTTATGACCCTATAATTGAACGTAGTGATGGTAGAATTCTAATCAAATTCCCATCTTTATGATGGATATCTTGTTTTATTTAGGTAGGATCAATGTATGTGTAATTTAGATTTTCTTGATCTTAGTTTTGGGGTTATTGTTTCACTTTTAAATGGGTACTCGAATGTTTGATAATGCTGGGTTTTTTGGGAGGAGATAATAGTTGATATGTTTAATTACCTAGTAAACATTCTGTTTTGCTTGTCACTGATCAATTCATGTTCACCAGTTTACCCAGTCTGGTTAAAGAGCAAATTTTTAAAATTGCATCAGCATATTTCGGATTAGGGTTTCAATATCTGAGCATCCTTCGAAGTTTTTGAGTTACCTCTTCTCCAATTTCCTCAATATGGATTAGTCGTTTCACATATTCTTCTTTGTTGTAAGTTGGTTTATCCCTCTCACTTTCTACAATACACACTTATTACATATATATAGTACTCCTATTACAACACGTACATTACCCGTATAAATAACATTTCTATTACTCCTCCTCAAGTTGGAGCATATATGCCATACATGCCCAACTTGTCATTGATGAACTGTATTCTGGCTCTCGCAAGAGGCTTTGTGAGAGCATCGGCTAGCTGGTGATCAGTACGAATATGTTTAGCCTATATCTAAGAAGGCTTAACGACATGTCACTGATATTGTTGCGATCCACATGACAGTCAACCTTAATATGCTTGGTTCATTCATGAAACACAACATTAGTGGTTATGTGGATGACAGATAGGCTATCACAATACATACGCATAAGCTCATGCTGAGAAATTCCCAACTCAATAAGTAATCGTTTGACCCATATCATCTCGCATGTAAAGTCAGTCATAGCACGATACTCAGATTCAGCACTCGATCGAGACACCACATTTTGTTTCTTATTCTTACTTGAAACTAAGTTTCCCCCAATAAACACACAATACCCAGTGGTGGATCTCCTAGTCATTGGGCAACCAGTCCAGTCAGCATCTGACCAACCAGCAATTCGACAGTGTCCACCATCAGTATACAACAATCATCTGCCAGGTGATCTTTTTAAATACTGAAGAATTCTCATAATTGTATTCTAATGGTTTGTACTGGGAGACGTCATAAACTAACTTACTATGCTAACTAAGTATGCAATATCAGGACGAGTGACCGTGAGATAATTCAGTTTTCCTACAAGCCTTCTATATCTCTCTGGATCCTCCAACGCGACACCATGATCTGGCAACAACTTGGAATTTGGGTCCATCGGAGTGTGTGATGGCCTACATCCTAGCATACCGCTCTCGGTAAGTATGTCCAGTACATACTTTCTCTGTGACGAACAAATTTCCTGCTTAGATTGAGCAACTTCGATCCTCAAGAAATACTTTAGTTGTCCGAGATTCTTAGTTTGAAACTTTTGTTGAATATATAACTTCATATCTTGAATATCATTCTGATCATCTCCTGTAATTATAATATCATTAACATATACAACTAAAATGATTCTCTTCCCTTGATGATGTCGATAGAACACGAAATGATCATGATCATTATCACTCCTCAATCCAAAACTTGTGACAACTTCAGTGTAACAACCAAACCAAGCACGAGGAGATTGTTTGAGTCCATACAAAGATCGTTTCAAGCAACAAACTTTAGTGGGCTAAACTTTGCTAACAAAAGCGGGGGGCTGCTTTATGTAAACCTCCTCCTCAAGAACGCCATTGAGAAGGACATTTTTGACATCAAGTTGATGGAGCGGCCAATGAAATCGAGCAGTCAAGGCAATAATGATCCGAACAGAAGGCATTTTGGCCACATGATAGAAGCTCTCATCATAATCAATGTCATAGGTCTGAGAATAACCTTTAGCAACCAATTGAGCTTTTAGGTGAGCCAGAGAACCATCTGGATTTACTTTAACTGTGTACACCCACTTACAACAAACACAACATTTGCCAGATGGAAGGTTAACAAGATCCCCATTTTCCTCAAGAGCAGACATCTCTTCTCGCATAGCCTGGCTCCAACTAGGATGTGTTAGTGCTTCTGATAATGATTTAGGAACCTGGTGACTGTCCAAAGTAGAGACAAAGGCATAATGGGCAGATGACAAGTGAGCATATGAAAGACGACTGTATAAATGATGAGCAGTTGAGCGGTTCCTTTTGCGCATGGCAATAGGAAGATCAAGATCAGAATGCTCGCTAGAAGATGGTGTGAGCGCAATGGAGGAAACTGGGGGTAAAGTAGCAGGCTCAGACGGTCGTGTCTCATCGACTTGAGGAGATGGGACAATGGGCATAGTGGCGTTATTTGAGGGAGTGGTGTCCGAACGTTGTTTATACACTTGAGTGATTGTAGGCCATTCTGGTACTGCTGGGGAGTATTGTCTAACAGAATCAGTAGAAGTAGATTAGGGTAGGTTAGAAATTCATATTCATTTGCATTTGGAGGAAATCAGGGTTAAACCAGAGGAAGTGTTAGATTAATGAGGTTGGAACTCATGAAATGTAATATCAACAGAGATAAAATGACGATGCAACTCAGGACTATAACATCTATAACTTTTATGGGAGCGACAACACCCTAGAAAAATACATAGGATCGAACGGGGAGTTAACTTGGAGCGACCAGGATGATGGTCATGGACAAAACTAACACATCCAAAGATTTTGGGAGGAAGGAAGAATTGGTCAACATTTGGAAATAAAACGGAAAAGAGTGTTTGACCATGTAATACAGATGAGGGCATGCGGTTAATGAAGTGACATGCAGTAAGGACTGCATCCCCCCACCCCCAGAAACACTGAGAAACTTGTCTATAAATAAGCATTGTCTTTGCAACCTCTAATAGGTGACGATTTTTATGCGGCAAAATTTAAAAAAACGTCACAAAACTTTGGGCCAGTTTAAAAAAACGTCCGTAAACTTTTTTTTATTTTAAAAACGACACAATGTTTAACTTTGAACTGACAGAGTTACCTACCGTTAACTTTCTTCTACGTGCACTGCACGTACTTTAATTATATGATGAAAATACCCCTGTTTAAAAAAATTCTCCAATTCCCTACCGTAATTTAAAAAAACTATACAAAACTTTTGGCCAGTTTAAAAAAACTACACTAAAGTTTTTTTTAAAAAAAAGGACACAATGTTTAAATAAGGTCCACTGGGTTGGTTAGGGTTAGGGTTAGGATTTGGATTGGGTTAGGGTAGGGTTTAAAAAAACCACACTCATCTTTTATTTGTGTTTAAAAAAACATCACTTAACTAATCAGATGTTTAAATAAACCCCCCAAACTAACCCTAACCCTAACCCTAACTAACCCAGTGGACCTTATTTAAACATTGAGTCCTTTTTTTAAAAAAAAAAACTTTAGTGTAGTTTTTTTAAACTGCCCAAAAGTTTTGTGTAGTTTTTTTAAAATTTGCCTTTTTTAAAGGATATTTTCGGCATATAATTAGAGTACGTGCAGTGCACATAGAAGAAAGTTAACGGTAGGTAACTCTGTCAGTTCAAAGTTAAACATTGTGTCGTTTTTTTAAAAAGAAAAAGTTTAGGGATGTTTTTTTAAATTGGCCCAAAGTTTTGTGATGTTTTTTTAAATTTTGCCATTTTTATGCTTGGCAATCCAGTTTTGTTGAGGGGTATAAGGGCAAGAAGACTCATGAAGAATACCACAAGAAGACATAATGTAACGTCCTAGGCCCCCGCCCAAACAAATTCTAATAACTGCCCACCACAGGTCAAAAGGTGTCAGGATTAGTTGGTGCCTTTTGATCATAGACTTTCTAATATATTCACACACAATCCTAACTCATCTTCCATGTGGGACTAAGTCACCACCACCTACCATGAACATCATGGCCCTATAGTAATTAATTTATTCATTTTATAGGCTCTATACACACTACCAAATCTATAGGCCCATCTAACCATGAATTAAATACTAAGCCCGCCATGAAGGCCCATTTCATACGTGGTATTACCCCACCTTAAGAACTCAGCGTCCTCGCTGAGCCCGGGACCCACAAGCTGATATAAGATCGCCTTTCTAGCTGATGTGGAGTGGAGTACCCTGCTAGAGTACTGTCCCTGGTCTCTCTACCAGCGTACTGTCCTCAGCCAGGCGTACATCTCACCCACTCTTACTCACAATTGGTGTCGAAAGTTGGCTCTAATACCATTCTATAGCGCCTCGGGCCCCACTCAAACAAATTCTAACAACTGCCCACCACAAGCTGCCTCACAAAAGGGGTCCGGACTATTTGGTGCCTCTTGATCATAGGCTTCCTAATAAATTCACACACAATCCTAACTCACATTCTATGTAGGACTAAGTCACCACCACCTACCATGAACACCATGGCCCCATAGTAATTAATTCATTCTTTCTATAGTAACTATACACATACTACCAAATCTATATGTCTATCTAACCATAAATTAATTACTAAGCCCACCATGAAGACCCATCTCATATGGGGTATTACACATAAAACTAGTGAACTCAGAAGAAAAATACTCTTTAGTATTATCACTTTGCAAAATTTGAACAAAAACATCAAACTGGGTTCTCACCTCCGCACAGAATGATTTAAAAATAGACAAAACTTTAGACCGAGATTTCATTAAATATGACCATGTGGCACGAGAATAGTCATCAACAAAGGTAACAAAATATCTAAAGTCATCGAACTGAGACTGGACATGGCAAGGTCCCCACACATCAGAATGAACTAAACTAAAAGATTGACTCGACCGTTTATTGACTCTAGGAGAGTAAAACACACGCAAGTGTTTACCTAATTGGCATGACTCACAAGATAACTCCTTAAGAGAAGATAAATTCAGGTTTCAACTTCTTCAGATTTTGTAACGACGGATGACCCAACTGACAATGCAAATCAAAAGGCGCACTCAAGAATGCAAATAAGGTAGGAACACTGTCCAGCTGATAAAGACCCTCAGACACTCCCCGTGGCAATAGTTTTTCCCATCCCAAGTTCTTGAAATGCACAGTAATTAGGAAAAAAATGTATAGAACAATTCAGTGTTTTGGTAATTTTACTAACAGACATTAGGTTAAAGAAAAAATTTGTCATACGAAGAACATGACTAAGTGGTAAAGTGGAAGTAAGGTTTACATCTGCAAGTCTAACAGGTGGATGAAAAGATCTACTAACAAAGGACAATAAATCTGAATTCTCAGTCAAATGATTAGATGCACCTGAATTTATTATCCATGATGTTGGAGGTGAATTGGTTAAACATGTGATACCTGCCCGTGCTAATGTGACAGACGAAGAAGACCGCTGTCGGGAAGCGTGGTATAGCTAATTTCTTTGATATTGTCGGAACCGTTGCAGTTCATTCTCAGTCATCTAGACAGTAATCGAATTAGAGGCTACATGTGCAATGTGTTGTGGTTGATTGTCCTGAGAGTGCATGATAGGAAAATTTCCTTTCTGAATTGCTCACAAGCCTCAAATTGGTGCGATATGGGTTTAGATTTCTTTGCGGAAATTCATCAAGCCCCTTTTGTACCACTCCAATATAGGTCAAATTCAAATTCAATCAGAACTTGGATATTTCCATTCAAGGAGATGATTAGTGTTGTCGGGGGTGGTGGTGGAGAGGGCCGGCAGTAGGAGAACAAGAAGAATAAGAAGAATCAGATGATCGACAGTGAAGATGGATTGAGGGCTCCGATACCATCATGTAAGTTGGTTTATCCCTCCCTCGTTCTACAATACACACTTATTACATATATATATTACTCATATTACAACACGTACATTACCCATATAAGTAACATCTCTAATACTATTTGTTAACCTGGAAATGCTAGCACTAGTTATGTAGGTTGTTGCCACTCTTCTTTATTGGACTCCCCCAAATTTTTGTATCTTGACCAAAGAACTTCCTGATAACCCACAAGGATGACACTTCATTGAGCAAAACACTCTTTGATATGTGTCGCTGGTCAATTGGGGAGTCACAACGTCTCCATTTCTTTTGTTTTTGTACCGTATGCTGATGCATCAAATGGAATTGTAGTCGAATTTGTTGCATGAGTGACTTGACACAATGAAGAACATGTAGCCTTGAAAATTTGATAGTGACTTAGTGATAGATTTACTTAGCTTTTGGAAAAGTTAGGGACCCAAATTTTGATTGTGGTAGCTTGTTGTTCATGGGTGCAATTGTGCTCATGCACTTTGCCTAAAAACCAGGGCCTAACATGAGTTACCGGGAGCCCGAGACGAAAGACCCAAATAATTATTTCTGGGCCCCTAATAACAATATAATTTTTTTACGCGCAAAATACGTGCTTATATTTACAAGGGGAATACAAATTTGGGGGCCCCTAAATTTGCAAAAAATCTGGGGCCTAAGGCGGCCGCCTCACCTGCCTCAAGGTGGGGGCCGGCCTTAGTAAAAACATCCATGTAGCATGCTTTTGCAGATTCCGCTAGATGTCAACTCTTCCTTTTGTGGAAACCATTTTCGTGGAATATATGGAAATGCCGATTTTCATTTGGTTTGTGCTTACACAGGGATCTTGTTTCCAACTTGTCGCTCAACCATTTCATGGAATTCATTGAGTTTGGACAGTACACTTGATTTTTCCTTCATAAAATAGATTGATGTGTCCTGGGAAGTTGTCTGTAAAAGATACCATATTACTCATCCAAATGATTGATGGTTGCTTGACCTGACCAGATAAATCTAAGTGTGCAAGTTCGTGTAGTTCCCCGACTACTTGGACTCCTAATGGTAGTTGATGTGCCTTAGATCACTGACAACCTACGCATATAGTATTTTCTTTAATGTCCAATATACATGCTCTTATGATAAACCGCTCAGTGTAACTTTGAGCTTGAGGTAATTCACATAACCAAGTTTTGTATGCATAAATTTTGTCGTCTCATTCTCTCTTCTTATTTACGTTAGCATATTCTGCTAACATCACATAGATTGTTTTGACTTTGGTTTGCATTGAGTTGGTGATGGTCGAAGGTTAGATTAGAACTAGTGCAAATGGAAAATGTCATATCCATGTTGTATCAATCTTTTACTAATGATGCGGCAAAAATCTTTTTTGGATTTGTAAGAATTGGGGTCTTTCCTTTATTCATGGGAATAAAGGTTTTTCTTGCTTCTGTGGAAGCTGATGCCTTTTCTTTACCCTGTGGGGTAAGGCTTTTGTTTTCGGCCTGTTCGGCCTTAGCCTGTTGTGATATGGTTTCTTTGCTCCTGTGGGTGCAGAAGTGGAAGTCTCCTTGAAGACTTGCTTGGCCTTCTTGGAAGTTAGAACCAGCCTGTTGCCAGGTTTCCTGGCGATTCATTTGCTCCAAAAGCTCCTTAAGCTTCTCATTTAATTCTTCATTCATGTCCTGGTCAAAAGATCACCAATAAAACTTGTATATCTAGAAATATATTTAACATCAAAGGAAAATTTTCTAAATATATTGCTATTCTAATCTTGCGAAGATTTTCTTCAGGATTGTTGATCGTTTTCTTTTTAAAAAATTGTGCAACAGATTTATTATCTGTTTCAATAACAAAGTGTTTATATAAAAGATAGATCTTTAAAATTTTCATTGCAAGTTTAATAGCTAGTTAATATATATATGCATATATTTTCTAGTCTTGTACGTGTATGACACATGCTTCTGCTGTCTTGTATGTACTCATATATGTATAGTTGGCTTGTGTGCCCTAATACATTGATTGATTTCACTTTTTCTATCTTCAATCAATGACTTAATAAAGCAGTACAGATAGGTATCTCAGGCAAATTGTCATATTATCCACCTTCCTTTATTAATATGTAGAATATATTCAATGTTTGACTTGCTATATGGTCTTTTTGAAATTCTGAATCAGCTAGTTATATATTGATATGGGTAAAAATAGAACTAAATCGGAACCGTTCAAATCGGGCATGAATCTTAAATCTCCCAGGGGTAAAACGGTAATTTCGAGTACAAGCGGGTTCGGGAATGGGAACTGGGTATTTTTCAAGCCCAAAAACGGGTATGCCTTACTGGATTAGGGCGACAACTCATTATAAATAAACCCAGGTCATTTAAAGAGTAATTTAAATTCTTGATTATCTCTAAGTTATACCAAATCTCTTATCATGAAACGATTTAAACCCTATTTCTTATCCAAAAACACCGGAAAGTAGAGATAAATGATTATCTCGAAACTGTTTCCAAATGCGACTATAAATACCCCTCTACCCCCACCATAAAAAAGGTAATAAGTGTTTTCTTCACAAAAGCTCTTCCATAATCTTCCTGATTACTGACTTGAGCGTTGGAGGGTTCGTCGCCGGGAACAATCCCGATGTTTCAAACCTTTTTGCAGGTCAGTGGCAGCGTCGAGAAACGGTCAACACCGGCAAGAAGTCAGCATGTTTGCTTTTATTGTTTCTAGAAGAATCTACATATCATCTTTTTGCTCCCACGCCGAAATTAGCAGCTACATATATGCTTTTGGCATATTTTCTTTCGGTTATAATTTCTAGTGATTCTTTCATGATGATTTAATTTTGAATGTCTGTTCCATTTGGCTGTGAAAATCACTGCTTAGCAGGCGTTGATATAGGGTATCTTTCTTGAACATGTTGGTTTGTGCCCATGTATTTAGGTCAGTTGAGCAGAATGTTTGGCAAATGGTTCTTCTTTTTGGGTTCTGTGACTTAACATTATACGTTTGCTGAAATCTTCATTGTATATCAGGTCTTACATATGGACAACAATGATTATTATGGAGGGGAATCATCATCACTCAATCTCATCCAGGTGAGGATGCAAATTTGAAATTATATATGTATGTTAGTGACCTATGTTACCCTTTCTCTTGCATTACATTACCCAATGTTTTGCTTGATTATATAATAATTCAAGTTTGAAGTGCGTTGCCATTTCATGTCATATGAGCAAAAAACACTAATCTTAATTCCAATTGGATTAATTTAATATTGTTTCTTTTCTTCTCAACTTCCTCTTTGTGCAGCTTTGGAAAAGGTTCAAAGGGAATGATAGTCCTCCAGCAAATTTGGGGGCTAGCAGAGATTACAATGTTGACATGATTCCAAAGGTATTGTCTTCATTCTTGCTGTTGTATATTATTTTATATCTTTGAATAGTGTATTTGAAAACACAATAGTATACTTTGAGTATGATATGATTTACAGTAACAACAAAACTTTTGTTCCAAATCATTAAAAAGGTGTTTGAAGAGATTTGATTGTTTAAATGTATGATAGTTCATATAAACATATCTTTGCGTAACCCTTTTCTTACCAATTTTCTGAAGACTTAATGGAGGGAAGTCTTTGAAAAATTGTTTGGTTTCTTAACTTGAACTTCCCTACCCACTACCTGACTCTACGTGGTTTTGTCCGTTACATTACTTATGATAAAGAGATCTGTTTTCATTCATGTTCGTGTGAGTGTCTATGGCTATAGCAATTACAAGTCTTATTCAAAAACATAAATAAGACATGTTCGTTTCCTGTGTCTTATCATTCTTTGTCTCTGCATTCTGTGTTGTAATCTGACTTTGGTCGTTTATTTGGTTCTTGGGTTGTACTGTGTGGCTTTTGCCCACTATATACTCTTTTTTTTTTGTAACTTTAGCTGATGTCCTTTGGTCTCATCCCTTTTATCCCCTCACAAAAATATATTAGTTATAGTGTTGAGTTTTTTGTTCAACAATTATTTATAGTATTGCATGTAATTACGAACGTCAAAACTCACTTAAAAATCTATGTTTGGGTTAGTTTATGATGGCGAATGGTACATTGGTCCGTGTTCTTATTCACACAAATGTTACAAAATATCTGTCCTTCAAAGCAGTGGATGGAAGCTACGTCTTCAGTAAAGGAAAGGTAGATTATCCTCTCTTATCTTATTAACTTCATTGGGGTTCAGTAGTTATTTGTATTTGTTACTCCTTATTGATGTTTATCGATAGACTAGCCTTCCTTATAGCTCGTTTTTCCTTGTCGGCACAGATTCATAAGGTTCCTGCAACTGATATGGAAGCTCTTAAATCTCCATTAATGGGTTTGTTTGAGAAGCGCAGAGCTCGGAAGTTTTTCATGTACGTTCAAGAGTTTAATGAAAGCGATCCAAAAACACATGGGGGATTCGACCTTAACAGAATGACAACAAAAGAACTTATTGGGTATGTTTCAAACAGTTTAATTAATTAATTCATTTGTTTTGACTAGAAATTAGTTCATCCATGAGTCCATATTAGAAAACCTTATTTAAATTCAAATCAAATGCATGTACGAGAATAGCCCTTTTTTACACGTGCATGTTCTTTAATCACTAGTTTATCCTTCTTGTCCACATATTTCTTGATAGTACAGTAAACTCAGTGCCGATATATTGTAGGTTTTAAGGACATTAAAGTATTCCTAATTGCCAAGTGCATGCTTCACAATGGTGTATGTGAACCGTCTTATAGTGAATAATTTAATTGCAACCTGTATTTTTGAAAAAGGGAATTAGCATATTGATTTATTTATGATTTTGATGTCCAGGAAATATGGATTGGATGACAACACAATGGATTTTATTGGTCATTCAATTGCTCTCCATAGAGATGACCGATATCTAAATGAGCCTGCACTTGATACAGTGAAGCGGATGAAGGTAATCTTCAAAATGCAAGAACTTTTTCCATTGGTCGCTCAAATTTACCAGTATTTCAGAAATATTGGTTTATGCTTGTGTTTGCATATTGGTGTATATCTTTGTCGAGGGGTTTTCCTCTAAAAAAAAAATTGTGTCTTTAAAAGCCAAAAGCGACGTGCATCATGTGAATAATTCTGAAATCCTAGGAAATCTATAAATAGAGTGCAGTGAACACCACTCCTATGACTAATAATTTTTTTCCAAATTACGGACAAACAAGTTCACAAAATTTCAATAGTTGTTGCAATTGAGTTGTATTTAACAAGCTTGTACATTTTCTTAAGTGGCAAAATGACAAATCACATTATGAGAAAGAATGAACATTGATAAATTGATAGTATATTAAAAGGATTTAAGATCTGACTTGTTTACAAATTGTCAATAATATCATCATTCGTGGATGAAAAAAAATACAATATAGTTTCTCACTACAAAACATCAATGTTTAATTCATTCACATGCACTCACTTTACATACATTTAGGTGTTACAACAAATTCACTTCACTCGCATGTTTTGTCCCTTATTTGCTTGGTTCATCGTGTGGGACATCTCCCTATTTATAGGTTCATTTGTCGACTTATCCTGACAGTAATTTTTTTATAGAAATATACTAGAGACTCTAGAATTTATTATTTCTAGAATAGTCTTATTGCCCAGCTAAGTCAGTAGAATGAGCTTATGAAAAGGTAGTAATCTATCTTATTGTAACCAAGCAAATGGGAGACAAAAATTAGGATTGTAGTGAGAATGTTGTTGTAACAACGAAGTTGTAAAGTGAGCGTTGTGTCAGTGGAGTTAATATCGAGTATTTTGTAGTCCGAGAATTATATTGTAATTTTTTTTATATGGGACAAGATTATTGACAGTTTGCAAACAGATCTTCTTTAATCCTTTTGTCATACCTTCATAATATCCTCGGTGGAAAAAGCAATGTCAAGACAGAAAAGGCATCACTGAATCATCTTGTATTGGGTCACGTGCAATTGACAAATGAAAGAATGGAAGAGTAGTTGATTCTTTAAAAAATAATTAGTGTAAAAGGATATTACAGTCTTGGAAGTGTACATTTGCACATATTAGCACTGTTGAGTCTCCAAAATTATCACTATTGCATTCTCAACATGCCATTCTAGCAAAATGGCTTGGTTAAGTTTGCATACAAGGTTCCATTTTTCTCTCAAAGTGTGCAAGGATTTTCAGAGAAGTTCTAAGTTTCCCTTTTTTGTCTCATTGGCAACTTAAGATCTAAAAGCCAATCGCTGTTGGGCCACCAAAATATGCACAAATGTGAGCAAAACGGTGAAGTCAATTTACTAAAGTGGATCCTTCATTATTTTGAAATTCAAAAATTCAAAACAAATGTATCGCATAATAACAAAGCCAACACAAGAGAGAGTTATGTTGAATTCTGAAATTCATAACTAATCACTTACCATGTGATACGCCCAGTCTCCAACACTTGAGCGCATTTCGCTGTTGTTTAATGTTCCCCACTATGAGGAAGTGCACATTGGGTCTAGGAAAAGTTCTGCATCAACAAATACAGCCGAGAACCCTACCTATCCTTGGGCTATTAACATACCTTCGTAACTCTCTACAGTATTCACCAACACAATAAATTCTTTAAATATGAAAACTATCCTGTTATGTTATGACCCAAATTGCTCTTAGGGCCCATTGGGCTTAGTATCTTCATATATGTAATACTTAGAATCAAATCAATACTAATCAACATTTTTGCCCTAATCCTCTTCTCTCTACACAGCCGACAACATCTCCTTCCTCTCTTCTCTTCCATCTTCTCAAACCCTAACAATCCACAACCCTTTCAAATCCTAACAAACTGGTACCCCACACCTTATTACCTTGCCGTCGTCGACGATCCCCTTCTCCTCCGGCGCTGTCGTCGCCGTTCTCCCAGCCGTCGTCGAATCCGATCCGCTCCAGATCCGTCGTCGAGCCCTTCTCCCGACCCCTTCCTTTGACACCAGCGTCGCAGCCGAGTTCCGGCGAGCATTCCTGCGGGTGAGAACATCGGTCAGTTCCTTGAAGACCTCCGGCGAGAGATTTGTCAGAAGATTCCGCTCCTTCCGGTAGTGGCAGTGGAAGCCCAGTCAAGAAGGAAGGTTTGTTTTTGGGGTGATTTGAGTAACTAATTTTTGGGAAAAATTTGGTGTTTTGTTGATTTGGGTTCAAGAAATTTGTATGGATATGTCGGGGAAGTATGATATTGAGAAGTATGATAGGAAGACGAGTTTTGCATTATGGCAAGTACGTATGGCAGCGATTTTGTCGAGCCAAGGCGTTAAGGATGCCATTTTTGGTCGAGAAAAGTTGATTGATGCGGTGCCGGATAAGAAATGGAGAGAGATGGATGATAAAGCGCTCTCTATTATCCAATTGTGCTTGAGCGATTCGACATTGCAAGAGGTCCTATCGGAGAAGACCGCTAAGGCTTTGTGGGAGAAGTTGGAGAACATCTACATGAAGAAGTCCCTCACCAATCGACTGCGGTTGAAGTTGCGCCTCTACACTCTTCGCATGGTTGAAGGTACATCAATTTCCGATCATATTACGGAGTTTGCATCTATTTTGAATGATTTAAGTAAGATTGATGTTAAGGTGGAGGATGAGGACCAAGCCCTTTTGTTATTATGCTCATTGCCCGCATCATACAAGGCGTTTAGAGACATGTTGATTTACAGTAGAGATAAAATTTCTCTAGAAGATGTTAAGAGCAATTTGCAAGCCAAGTTGCACATTGATAGTGAGATGACCAATAATGAGAAAGGGAGCCAAGGTGTTGGTTTAGTTGTTGATCGAGGTAGGTCATGGGACCGAAACTCGAGAGATACAAGGACCCGTTCGAAGTCTAGGCACAAGAATTTGACGTGCAACTATTGTAAGAAGAAGGGACACATTAAGGCCGATTGTTTCAAGCTCAAAAATAAACAAAAGGCGGATAGTAAATGTTCTTCTTCGGAGGAGGCCAATGTGGCTGAATGTGACACGGTTGATACTCTTTGTGTGACAGACACTAATGTTGATGATATGCATTGTTGGGTGATGGATACGGGTGCTTCGCAACACATGACTCCGAATAGAGATTGGTTTGAGACTTATGAGCCTACGGATGGTAAGGTTCTCATGGGGAACAACAATATGTGTAAGGTTGCCGGGATTGGTTCGGTGACAATTAAGTTCCATGATGGAAAGGTCCGAAGGTTGACGGGTGTGAGGCATATACCCGATTTGTCTAAGAATTTGATTTCTTTGGGGTCTCTCGAAGAAAAGGGGTGTAAGTTCCAAAGTGAAGGTGGAGTCCTCAGAGTCTCTAAAGGGGCTCTCACAATCATGAAGGCGAAGAGAATTGGAACTCTTTATTTCTTACAAGGTTCCACGGTCACGGGCTCGGCTGCCATTGCACGTTCGGGTACTATGTCAGATGAGGAGACTACTAGGCTTTGGCATATGAGATTGGGGCAAATGAGCGAGCGAGGGATGACCATTTTGAGCAAGAGAGGCTTGTTGTGTGGCCAATGCACGGGCAACTTGGAGTTTTGTGAGCATTGTGTATTTGGCAAGCATAAGAGGTTGAGCTTCTCCACGGCCATTCATTCGACCAAGGGAACACTTGACTACATCCATTCGGATCTTTGGGGACCTTCTCGTGAGCCTTCCAAAGGTAATGGTTCTCGTTATATGCTTACTTTCATTGATGATTTCTCAAGAAAGGTTTGGGTTTATTTCTTAAAAGAGAAAAGTGATGTGTTTAGCACCTTCAAAGAATGGAAGTCACTTTTGGAGAACCAAACAGGAAAGAAAGTTCAGAGGTTGAGAACCGACAACGGTTTGGAGTTTTGCAACCGTGAGTTTGATAATTTTTGCAAGGCTGAAGGGATTGCTCGGCACAAGACGGTGGTCAACACTCCACAACAAAATGGTGTTGCAGAAAGGATGAATAGGACACTACTTGAAAGGTCTAGAAGTATGCTTTCAAATGCGGGCTTGGGTAAGGAGTTTTGGGCGGAAGCCATTAACACATCCTGCTATTTGGTGAATCGATCTCCTACCACTTCAATTGAGTTGAAGACACCCGAAGAAGTGTGGTCGGGTAAGACGGCCGATTATTCTAATTTGAGGGTGTTTGGTTGTCCCGCTTATGTGCATGTGAATGAAGGAAAGTTGGAGCCTAGATCGAAGAAGTGTATTTTTGTTGGGTATCCCAGAAATGTGAAGGGTATAAGTTGTGGTGTCCCGAATCATCCAAGTTCCTCATTTCAAGAGATGTCATTTTCAATGAGTCGGCCATGTTGAAGGCAAATGATGTTGCACCCGAGCCGACTATTAAGGAGAATGAGAAGGTTGAGAAGAAGGTGGAGTTTGAGGTGCCGGTCCAAGAAGGTGATGATTTGATCTCACATGATGATGTCAATTTGGAGGAAGCCCAAGAAGAGGTACAACCATATGCATTGGCAAGGGACCGAGCTAGAAGAGAAACAAGACCACCTACGAGGTATGGATACTCCGACTTTGCTTATTGTTTGGCAATTGCAGAGGATGTGGAGTATTGTGAGCCATCTTCCTACAGAGAAGCTATTTCTTCTAAAGATGCGGCCAATTGGGTTGCCGCTATGAATGAAGAGTTACAATCTTTGTAACAAAATGAGACTTGGTCTCTTGTGAAGCCTCCCAGTGGTAAGAGGATTGTGGGTTGCAAGTGGGTGTTTAAGAGGAAGATTGATGGCTCAAATCCCGCGGATTTTCGATACAAGGCAAGGCTAGTGGCTAAAGGGTACAGTCAAGTCCAAGGTGTGGACTTCAATGATGTGTTCTCTCCCGTAGTTAAGCACACCTCCATTCGAGTTTTGCTCTCTTTGGTGGCAATGAAGGATTTGGAATTGGAGCAAATGGATGTGAAAACTGTCTTCTTGCATGGTGATTTGGAGGAGCAGATTTACATGAGCCAACCGGAGGGTTTTGAGGTTGCGGAAAAGGAGGACCGTGTGTGTCTTTTGAAGAAGTCCCTTTATGGCCTTAAGCAATCGCCGCGGCAATGGTATAAGAAGTTTGACTCATTCATGGTGAGTATTAATTTCCATCGTTCCAATTTTGATAGTTGTGTTTATTTGAAGAAGTTGGATGGTGGGAATTTCATTTACTTGTTGCTCTATGTGGATGACATGTTGATTGCATCCTCAAACTTGAAAGAAGTTAGGAGGTTGAAAGAGCAACTCAGTTCGGCATTTGAGATGAAAGACTTGGGGGCCGCCAAAAGGATTCTCGGGATGGAGATCACAAGGGATAGGTCCAAAAGAAAGTTATTTCTTTCACAAAAGAGTTTTGCCGAGAAAGTGCTACGCCGTTTTGGCATGGAGAAAGCGAAAGTTGTTTCAACACCTCTTGCGGCGCATTTCAAGCTTTCGGCCGCTTTAAGCCCAAAATCCGATGATGAGAAGAAATATATGGAAAAGGTTCCATATTCAAGTGCAGTCGGGAGTCTCATGTACTTGATGGTGTGTACTCGACCCGACATTGCTCAAGCCGTTAGTGTGGTAAGTAGATATCTCTCTTGTCCGGGGAAAGGGCATTGGGAAGCGGTGACGTGGATCTTCCGCTATTTGAGAGGTACTATTGATGCTTGCTTGGAGTTTGGTAATGGCAAGAAACTGACGGGGTTTGTGGATGCGGATTTTGTGGGTGATTTGGATAAGAGGCGTTCCTTGACGGGTTATGTTTTTACCCTTGGAGATTGTGCAATTAGTTGGAAGTCTACACTTCAAGCCACCGTTGCACTCTCAAGCACTGAGGCCGAATATATGGCGATTACTGAGGCTATTAAGGAGGCTATTTGGCTCAAGGCGTTTGTTGGTGAGATGTCTTCACTTGAGGGTCCTGTTGTGGTGTTTTGTGACAACCAAAGTGCGATTCATTTGACTAAGGACCGCATGTACCATGAGAAGACGAAGCACATTGACATTCGATACCATTTTGTTCGAGATGTGATCTCGGAAGACAAGGTTGCCGTGAAGAAGATTGGTACCGAATCGAATCCGGCCGATATGCTCACAAAGCCTCTCCCAATTGCAAAGTTCAAGCTTTGTTCAAGTTTGATGTCGGTTTGTTTCTAGCTAGTTTGAGCTAGTTTTGTTTCTAGCATGTTGCTAGTTTGTTTTAGGTTATGTTGGTTTTATGTTTTAGTTTGTTTTAGATGCAATTTGGTTCAAGGTGGAGATTGTTATGTTATGACCCAAATTGCTCTTAGGGCCCATTGGGCTTAGTATCTTCATATATGTAATACTTAGAATCAAATCAATACTAATCAACATTTTTGCCCTAATCCTCTTCTCTCTACACAGCCGACAACATCTCCTTCCTCTCTTCTCTTCCATCTTCTCAAACCCTAACAATCCACAACCCTTTCAAATCCTAACATATCCGAATATAAGTTTTATTGGCTTATTGGGTTGAGACCTGAACACATGATACATAGCCATTACGAATCTGATTCCGCTATTAATTGGTTTGTTACTGTTGACAATAGATTTATGCTGAATCTTTGTTAAGATTCCAAGGAGGTTCACCATATATCTACCCTTTGTACGGATTGGCAGAACTCCCTCAGGTTTGTTGCTTTTACCAACTCTCTAATCTGGAAGTTACATTAGTTCTTTCAGAGCTTAACCTGATTGGAGGATGAACCAATTGCAGGCATTCGCCCGCCTTAGTGCAGTTTATGGTGGCACATACATGTTGAATAAACCCAACTGCAAGGTAGATTTTTTTTCCAAAACTATATCCCCACTTAACCATAAATCACTTTTCACAGGGCACTTCTTTTACTTTTCCCTGATTGTAGTGACATGTGCTCAACCTTCCAGGTAGAGTTTGATCAGGAAGGAAAAGCTTACGGTGTAACATCTGAAGGAGAAACTGCTAGATGCAAGAAAGTTGTCTGTGATCCTTCCTACTTACCCAACAAGGTGAAGTTACTATTTATTGTGAACTAGATTATAAGTTAAATTTCAATCTCTGATAATAGACCTAGCTTCAACAGTGATTTTTGACCTATATGCATTATATATAACATAAAATTAGTTGCTGCTTGTTCAATAAGATCATGGTTCGAAAAACTTGTTCAAGCCCTGGTTTGAGTCATCATTTTTGCTTAAGCTTTCTACAGTGCATTCACCCTTTACAGGATTATAGTATGTCTTCAAAGCTGACTTTTTTCCCGAGTTGACCCACTTTTTGAAACTAATTCCCAAGATAGTTGACCCCCACTTTTTGAAACTAATTCCCAAGATAGACCAGTTTCAAAACTAATTCCGATGATAGACCAGTCCTCATAGGCCGCAGTTACGAACTATGGGCCTGCTCGATTGTGAGGCCGCAGTTCTCAACTGCAGCCTTAGTTCATTTCATATTTGGGCTAGAAAGACTTCGAGACTTGGACAAAATTTTCTAAGTTATAATATGCTAAATATAGGCCGCAGTTGGGAACTGCGGCCTCTGTTATAATTATTATTTTTACTTAGAAATATTTTTTTATTATAACAGAGCCGTGGGGAACTGTGGCCTCTGTTATATTTAGGCCACAGTTGGGAAATGCGGCCTATATTTAACACATTTTTACTTAGAAAATTTTGTCTGAGTCTCGAAGTTTCTCTAGCCAAAATACAACAACAACAACAATAAAACCTTTTTTCCCAACTAGTTGGAGTTGGCTACATGAATCCTGGTTTTTCATTCTGCTCGGTTTAGCGCAATATCTTTTGTAAGGTCACAGGCTATCATATCTTTTCTCACTGTTTTCATCCAAGTTAGTTTAGGTCTTTCTCTACCCCTAACTCTACCTTCAATACTTATCAAATTACTCTTTTTAACGAGGCACTGCTAGGTCTACGTGTGACATGTCCAAACAGCCTGAGACGATTCTCTCTTAACTTATCTTGGATTGAAGATACCTTTAGCATGTCTCGTATATGCTCGTTTCTAATTCTATCATTCCTTATTTTACCATACATTCATCTTAGCATCCTCATCTCCGCTACACTCATTTTTTGGACATGTTTTTTTGCCCAACACTCGGCTCCATACATCATTGCTGGTTTAACAGCCGTCCTATAAAATTTTTCCTTCAACTTCAAAGGTATACGTTTGTCACACAAAACACCACTGACACTTCTCCACTTGAGCCACCCTGCTTGGATCCTATGTATAACATCTTCACAAATCTCATCATCTTTTTGTATAATCGAGCATAAATATCGGAAACGGTCTCTCTTATGTATCTCTTGACCATCAAGCTTCACTACGTCCTCAGTTGTGTTCCGAATATCACTAAAATTACACTCCATATACTCTGTTTTAGTTCTGCTTATCCTAAAGTCTCTATCTTCCAAAGTTTTTCTCCATAATTCTAATTTAGCATTGACCTACTCTAGTCTCGTCCACTAAGACGACGTCATCGACAAGAAACATACACCAAGGCACCTCATCTTATATTCCTCGCGTCAATTCATCCATAACCAAAGTAAAGAGGTAGGGGATTAAAGCCGAACCTTGGTGTAAACCCACTGTAATAGGAAAATCAGTGGTCTCTCCTGTGGTTGTTCTAATTGTGGTTGTTGCCCCTTCATACATATCCTTAATTACCTCGATATACCGCATAGTTACTCTTTTATTATTTAACACCCACCATATTGTCTCTAGGGACTATCATATGCATTTTCTAGATTTATAAAAACCATATATAGATCTTTCTTATTCTCCCTATATTTTTTTGTAAGTCTCATCAGTACATAAATTGCTTTTATTGTTGACCTCACAGGCATAAATCCAAACTGATTTTCAGACACTGTAGTTTCTCTAGCCAAAATATGAAATGAAAAAGACATTTTTGAAGAGGCCGTAGTTGGGAACTGCGGCCTCACAATCGAACAGGCCGTAGTTAACAATTGCATCCTATGAGGATTGGTCTATCCTCAGAATTAATTTTGAAACTGGTCTATTTTAGGAATTCGTTTCAAAAAGTGGGTCTGTTCAGGAAAAAATCTTCAAAGCTTCCCTTTTATACCAAAATAACAACAACAACAACAACAACAACGATTGATTCTTGTCCTCCACTCAACTCTAATGATGATCACCTTCTCCGTCAAATCAACACTTTTCAAAACCTTATTAATATCATTTATTTTGTAAATCACCCTTTTATGGAGGGGGGGGGGGGTAAATAGGGTGATTGTGTGGAAATTAAAATTTAAAAGTGAATGCGTAAAAAGAAAGAGATAAATTTTAAGAAAGCAAACTTAGTAGAGATGTGAGACACATAAATTTAAGTGGTTGGCCTCCCATGCTTAATCCATTATCCCCTTACCTGCAACAATTCTCCGCCGCATGCATTCTACTATACTTAAACCATGTCTGAGTTCTTGATATTCATGTCAGTATTCCAATTACAACCACATGACTTCCATATATAAGTCTCGTAAACCGCCTCGATTCGAAGCGAAAAGAAAGTAAAAAAACAAGATCGACATCTTGACTAAGAAACGATAAAAACGCTTCTCTTGTTCTTTGGCAAATGATAAGTTCTGAAGTATAGAGTCAAAAGAGATGAAGAATACTCCATGGATTCAGCTCTATATAAAGAGTTTTAGATTATTCCTTTCCACAAATTTAAAAAAGAAATACCATATATTCGTTTGGGCATATTGCAGTCGACTACTAATTTGGGCAGTCGACTGTCATTTCCTCCAGATCAAGTTTTGTAATACGCCAATTTGGCCACTATTAGTAGATAAAACGATTTCTTTCACTTCTGAATCCCAAATAATTCGATTAGGAGTCAGTACACAAAGATTGAAGGTAATTTCTTCAATTTGCTCTCCTCTTCTAAGTTAATAGCTTTCGCGGTAGCTTCATCGATATTACCCACCAAAGAAACTGCTCGGGAAGACCGTCTAATTCTCCGGAAAGGATCAGTTGAAACCCCTTAATTGTGTCTGCTATACCGACATATTTCCCCGGAGAACCGGTAAAGACTTCTGCCACGAAGAAGGGTTGTGATAAGAAACATCATATTACTCTTCGCGCTAAATGCAATGAAAGATAGCATGCCCAATGCATCACTAGTTCGGGAAGCTGTTTTCTTTCTATAGTAGCGCTATACGCTAGATAAGTTTGAAATCGACGCCTATTAGTAGGCAAACCGGCTGGGAGATAGCGGTCCAATTCATACAGCTTCCAGACCCGGCAGACCCCGACCCCACTCCCAGTATGACGACGCCCATATGACATTTCTATGGATTGTAGCGTCAGATCTAGTTCCTACTTTAGGCCACAGTTGACCCGAAGTCAGGAGCAAGAACTCTAAAGTTGAACTATCTTTTCACCAATTATTCCTGTCAATCACAACTCCTAACGGTCTCTGCGCTTGCTTCCTGGTCAACCTCTCTTCGCAGGTAACATGAAACCCGATTTCCTCCATAAATTCTCCGATCCAAATGGTAGAGAAGTTTCCATATTTCTACCTTTTCTTGTTGGAGGGGCGACCGTCCGTTGAACTACAGGTCGAGAGGAAAATGACAGTCGACTGCACAAATTTCAACTGAAATTGACAGCCAAGTGCTTAAGTGCAGTTGAGTTCAATTGTAGCAATTGACCGTAATATTTTTCAGACTTAATATTCAGTGAATCCATTTTATCTTCTTTCCATAACTTGTCATTTGCCAACGATCCGTTTACATATTTTTTCCTCACAAATAAAGCAATAAATAATCAGTGATGCTCTGGTTTTTTTAGAATCAGTCACATCTTTCTTCTTGATGAATCTTCCCTGATATTTGCTATCTTTCATATTTGCTTGATTTTTTTTCTTTTACATTGATTCTGAAGATCTAGATTTTTATTTGAACTCATTTCTATGTTGGCCTGTAAAGATCTTAGATGAAATCATTAGATACACATATGCATGTTTTGTACACACCAAACATAGAGTCAACATATTTTATTTACACTTTACTAGTTATGCACTTTCTTTTAGAAAAATTGGATTACTTTTTCTGTTTAGTGTTTTATCTTGAATTTTTTATTTTAAAATAATTTTGGTGCCTTTTGCTGTTAACATCCTAAAGGGCTAAGCCTTATCTTCAAGCTTCACTCCGCTTCTCGCTCTCTGCAACGTAAATTAATATTTCGGTCAAAACAATCAATTAAAAGGAACTTTGGTTGGTTTGAGGGAAAAGTAAACATGCTCGACTTCGGACCCCCTCTCACCCCAATACACACACAGTCAAAACTAAAGATACAAGAAGAACAAATCGAAGAAAGAAAAACATGCATCCAAACCATCAACGACAGTCTAATGATAGGACATTTTTTATAAATGACTTATCTGAGAGGCTTTTTATGATTATTTATAGGTTAAAAAGGTCGGAAAGGTTGCAAGGGCAATTGCTATAATGAGCCATCCTATTCCAAACACAGATGAGTCTCATTCAGTGCAAGTTATATTACCCCAGAAGCAACTAAGACGCAAGTCAGATATGTAAGTATTAGAGAAAGTTTTTTATCTGAAATTTTCCTAATCTTCCTTGCATAATATCGTCGTCATTACAATTTTTGAGCAGGTATCTTTTCTGCTGTTCTTATACACACAATGTTGCTCCAAAAGGAAAGTTCATTGCATTTGTATCAACAGAAGCAGAGACTGATAATCCCCAAACTGAATTAAAACCAGGGATCGATCTTCTTGGCCCTGTTGATGAGCTGTTCTTTGATACCTATGATAGATTTGAACCTGCCAATCAATCCTCGTCTGATAATTGCTTCATTTCAACGGTAAGCTTTTTTCACTTGTTCTTCTCACTCAAATTGGCTGTATACTGATTGATATACCCTTAATTTTTGCAGAGTTACGATGCTACAACACATTTTGAATCTACTGTTATGGACGTGCTCGCTATGTACACAAAAATCACTGGAAAGGTAATCATTGTACTAAACCTACAATTAAATAAACACTTCAACATCCAGTAATTTGTCTTAAAGATATTTCTAACTGCTTGGGTATGGTTTACAATGTAAGCTATTGTTATGCTACAATTAGTCATTTAACTCTCAAGGTTTCAATTTTCACACTTGTTAAGCTTTTAAGGGAATTATTTAACCTATTTCCTGCTTTGGTGCATAGGATCTACTGCTCCCAGCTATAAGCGTTTTGTTCATCACCTTTTTTTTTTCATGTTCATGCTATTAAATTGCTCGTTTCACTTCTACATTGTTCAATACCAGTGCATTTCACAATGTCGTTCAATTATTTGCATTGTAGTCCTGGTTTCACAAAGACTGTTAGAATGATGTGCACATGGTTCTGGAGAGATGGGAATATTCAATCTTTTGTCCTACCTATTGTATAGTGTGTACATTAAGTTTCCCTCTCTCCATACCTTCAAGTGACATTCTTATATACACAATCTCAGACTCCCAAATTGATGTATGTTCGGTCAAAAAGGTGGATTTATCTGTTTTGGCCTAATTTGGTGTGTTTTTGGCTCATTTTGAGAAAGTCAAAATTCAATTATTTTGGCTAGATTTTGCGAACTGTGGTCTATCGTTTTCGGTCGATTTTCAGAAATTCTGATTTTCACTGTGTTAATTAGATTTTGTGGGCTATATTCCATCGATTTCAGCCGATTCTGAGAAATTTTAATTCACTCAGGTAGATTTGTGTTGTATACTACCGTTTCCAGTCATTTTGCATAAATTCAGAATTTTACTGTTTTTGCCAATTTTTCATTCAGTCGATTTTGAGAAATTTTAATTCACTCAGGTAGATTTGTGGTGTTAGTCTATTGTTTCCAGTTGTTTTGCAGAAATTCAGAATTTTAGCCAATTTTTCGTGGACAATAGTCCATAATTTTCAGCTAATTTGGTAAATTCTGAATTTCAGTGTTTTTTTTAGAAAAAATGTGATTGCGTCATTGCTCCATTAATAATAATTAACGAAACAAGTATTACAAGTAATTACATCTATCAGTTCCTCAACGGAACAACGGAAAACAATTACACAGCAATCCTACAACTTTAACTAATCTCTCCCCTAGCTAAATTTATAGACGAATGCACCTGCAACCTGTTCTCCTACCAATCAGATGTGGCACGAGTTCGCACCCATCACTCCACAATTGTAATTTGAATTTCAAACAAAATCTAATTTGAAATTCAAATTACATCAGAAAAATCTCCTCACACTCAACTAGAATTTGAATTTCAAAACTCTAAATTGAAATTCAAAATTCTAGAAATCTCCCCCTCCTCACTCCAAATTCAAATTTGAATTTCGAAATCCAAAACCGAGATTCAAAATTTGAAATTTGAAACTCAAATCCCGCTCCTTTACTCCACACCGGCATCTAACCTGGCCACCTTCCCCCTTCTCAACGTTGCCGTCAATCTCGTCCTTCACACCACCCTGCCGATGCCACCAGTAGCCCACCGACACCAGCTTCAATTCAATCCGGGCCAATTGTCGCATGCCGACGAGAACACCTGCCGATCCATGTCACTCCATGTTGACTGGCAATCCACGCAACCAACAAAACCCTCGACCTCACCAACACTCGACGAACCACATCGTCGCCAGCGACCGAAGCCCTGAGGAGAGCACATCCAACCCTCTCAGCAAGCACACAGCCCAACCGGACACTACGCCACAACAACGCCGACAGCCTATAGAGCCCTCAAATCCCACAAAGCCCTCAAAGTCTTCACTGATAGCCCTCAAAGCCATACCGACGCTGGCTCCGATTCCTGCAACATCTAGCTCCGGCAACAACCACCCGGTGACAGCACATCCCATCGACAGCAAGCTTCAAAACCACATCGACGCCGTCTCCACTTCTCCCGGCGGCGCAACACCCATCCTTGACGCCAGCTAACTTGACGTCGCTCCCCGCCGCGCCGACTGCCTCAAAAAACCACCTCTCGAGCCCTAGTTGGATGCTCCGACGACCTCAACTCCGCTACGATGGCAGGGTCAGGTGGGTTTGGGGGGGGAGGAGGAGATGGCGAGGGAGTCCTCCTCACTCCCCGATCGACGCTTCTCTCTCTGTTTCTTTTTTTTTTGGAGCTTCTCTCACTAAATTTCCAAGAGAGAAACCCTTTGGAATGATAACTTTCTGAATTTCACTGTTATAAACGGATTTTGTAGGCTATATAGTCCACCATTTTTTGCCGATTTTGACAAATGTTTATAGTTTCACTAGTTTAGCCAAATTTTGTGGGCTATAGTCTCACCTTTTCGACCGATTTTGAGAAATTCGAGATTCACTGTTTTTACCAAATTTTGTGAGCTATAGTGCCTTTGTTTCGATCGATTTTGTGAAGTTCACTTTTGCCAGATTTTATGAGCAATAGTGCCACTGTTTTCGGCGGGTTTTGAGAAATTCAGAATTTCATTGTTCTGGATATTTTGTGGGGTATATTTTTCCAGCATTTTTTGTTGATTTTGAGAAGTTAGGAATTTCTCTGTTTTGGGCAGATTTTATGGGTTATAACCTATAGTCCACCGTGCTTAGCTGATTTTAAGAAATTCGGAATTTCACTATTTTTGCTAGATTTTTGCGGCTAGTGATGGGCTTTTGAGAGAGAGAGAAAGAGAGAGTTTAGGCAGTTTTCGCCATATTTAAGTTTCAAATTTTGGTGCTTAATAGCAGAACATGTGAACTAGTTAGGATGCCATCCCTTGCTTTATCTGCTGAAACAATGTTGATACATTGCAAATGAACGCTAAGCAAATTAAATAAATGTTTATTTTTGCAGACTGTTGATCTTAGTGTGGATTTGAGTGCTGCAAGCGCTGCTGAAGAGTAAGGAGCATCATTGTGCAATATGCGTGCACCGAGACTTTATGAAATTTTTGCTCTAGTTTTATAAGATGGTATACCCTTGTATGCTCATATGAAGTATCAGATAATTGCATATTTTTCCATTCCATATAAGAGCATTCCCCCCTCTGTAGTTGCTGCTAAATTATACTTTTTGGGAGCGTACAATATTTTGTTTTAAGTTTAATTTAAATCTTTCAATCTGTGTTTTCCTAGTGATTCTAGCTTCAATTTTTCCAGTTGCCTTATTGATTAGAGACAGTTTAACATTTTGGATCTACACAATTTAAAAGCTTGTATAAGGATACTCTACGACAACAAGTCATCAGGCGTCAAGGACTTTCGGATGCGGATGCCAACTCTTGACGAAGAGAATGAACTCTTATCAGTGTCTATCTTTGTTTGATTCTCATCCATCTCTTCAATTAGGTCGTCCTTCTCTTTCATCTGTGAAGATGTGTTCTCTAATTCCATGACATTTGATCTTCTGTCGTCATCAGCCACCCTGTTACGGTGTTACCCTTCCGCTTCTTCGCCTTTTGGGCCCAACATACAAGTTTTTCTTGTACATTCTCTTCAAATATAGCGCTCTTGAATGAACTCCCCGTCTTAATCCTAAAAAGTAAATCTCAGTTTAATTAGAACCATTTCCTTTTAAATCTATAAGTGAAATGTCGTAGTAGTTTACCTGGGCTACGATGGCGTAGAGTGGTAGGGTGCTGTAACTGCACAGAACCCATATAATTACACTGAAACACAAAAAAGAAATGGCCAAAAATTATGAAATTTTATGAATATAATGATGGAAGATCTTGGCTTCTGATTACCTGACTGATAGACAAATTGCCCCATAATGCAGGAATCAAAGCCATATGTTGTCTATAAAAGTAAATGATCATATCAGAAGCAAAGTTGTACGAATATAAATTAAGCAATATTCAGTTAAGAAAGCAATGTATCTACCGAACTATACTTACCAATATCCAGGAGAAAAATGTGATCTCGAAGGCATTCTGGAAAAGTATAAAATGAACCAAGAGGACAATTCGCGGCCTGTGAAACCAAAAATGATTTTCTGAAGGCTTGACAGCTACATCGCCTTCGATGGCTAAGTGCTTTCGGCAATCTCATGAGCCAGCTGATTGATGATGTGCGCCAACTTTTTGCTGACAAGTAGAATCTTCATATATTTTATTCATGAAAACCTATGCATATATACCGGGTACATATTATCCACATAGTAACACAAGGCATTTAAACAATGTTCCTTTGAAAATTCACAAAAGTTAGGATGGAAGTCAAGTATACTCACAATCAGAGGAATAAATGCTAACCAAAAATATGTATGCCATCCTATGAAGAGGGGAATAATGGTAATATGAGACACTTCAAATAAGCATTCAGCTGCATTTAACAAAAGCTATAAGAATTGCAATTCGAGATATCAGTTTTATACTAAAATCTAATAACATTGATAATACTGGAACAAATCATCCATCTACACATGTATACATTCAACAATTGAAGATATAATTCCTAAAAAAAACAGTTGAACATATACTGTTATATTGGTACAGTGAAACATTATATTTTAACTAGCTTTTGAAGTAACTCACTGTTAACATTAAGCAGCAGGAAAACAACCACGAATATCCAAAGGTACCAGCTGCAATTTAAGCAGAACTTCAATTATAAAGACTATGTTAATCATGAGATACTTGATACTATAAATCACGTTGTATCTCACTAATTAAAGCATTAACTCAAGCAAGGAAGCATACCTTATACCAACGACCTTTTTAAAGTCGTTTTCAAGGGCTCATACCAAGTACTTTTGAAAATCAAATTTTGGATTCCCCTTGTAACGTGTCTTCAAAGGAGTGTTTAAAAGTTATATAGAATACAGCAAATAGTAGTTCAGGATCGGATACAAATCTATACTATTATTAAGCAAAGCCCCATTTTGATGGCTTTTTACTATTATGCCCCCATATACATAAAAATCTAAAAAAATATATTAGGTTAATTTTGTAATTTTCACTTCACATTTAAATCTCCATAAAAGCCCCATTTTGATGGCTTTTTACTATTATGCCCCCCATATACATTAACAACTAAAAAAATATATAAGGTTAATTTTATAATTTTCACTTCACATTTAAATCTCCCATTTTGGTGGCTTTTTACTATTATGCCCCCATATACATAAAAAACTTAAAAAAAATATAAGGTTAATTTTGTAATTTTCACTTCACATTTAAAGTCTCCAAAAAATTTTGTTCCCTCAAAAATCGAAACCGTCTTTTCCTCTCCCTCCATCGAATCCGTGCATTGCACGTGCATATCCCCAGTGCAAATTGCACGTGCTAACCCATAAAACGTGCATTGCACGTGCGGATTACTAGTTAATATGTAACAAAGTTAAAACTATTAATCAGTTAAAATACCATGACTAAACCAAGTCCTACTGCAGTGTAACTGATTTGGTCACAGATCCGTATAACTGCTTAATGAAAGAATGCTGAAAATAAAATCCACTTACAGAATTGAAATGTTTTCTGCAGTACTCCAAATTCTATCTATGCATTGTTAGTATTATACTGAAACTTCAAAGAGAAATCAAGCAAGAATGTGGAGAAAAAACACATGCATGGCTATGTAGCCGGAGAGTAGTTAGTCGACAAGAAAATAAGGTTTCAGAATATATTCAGGTGCCTTGAGGCCAATCACATACTCATTTTACAGATGACTGGATACTGTGGGGGAAAATACTTTATTCACCAGCCAACTAATTATCATTGAATCTTTGTCCAAACCATGAAACCGGTGCTCAATAAATTCTGATTGATGCATACATAGGATTAAATTAGTTCAGTTAATAACAGAAGCTTGCAAACCAAGTTATATGCATTTGATGCAACAGTGAGTCCGAGTTTTGTTTTGTCAAATTCTTATTAATGAAATGCGTGAATAGTTTTTCTCAAAATGTTCCTTAAAATAATTGAATTCTAATGTACCAATTTTTGTAATGTCTTTCTGGATTGAATCTTCCCAGTGCTTCCTTTGGCGTATCTGATCAGCGTAAAACAAGACATATATAAATGGACAGAGAGACAATCAGAATTTCAGTAAGGGTTCAATTAAAAACTTTACCTTGGCCCCTACGATACGCATGGTTAGAGCACTGAGAATGGCATGAGTGACTACCAAAGCAAAGATAAAAATGTGCAGATCATGGATTGCTTCAACAGATAATAGTGGAACTTTGCCCTGTTTTTTTTTCTTTCTATAAAAGAAGTAAATTTGAAAATATAGAAAGGACGGAAATACTTGCAAAGTTTAAGCATAGAGAAACAGGGAAACTCTATAAATGATATTGGTGTAGGTTCTACATACAAACAACAAAGGAAGTAATTTTTGCAGATCGATAACAGTGAGCTTCAAGTTCAAGTGTTTTAGATCTCATGGTATGCCGGGAATGATGTATAAGGGAAAAAACGTTTGTTCAATGTTTGTTAGTCATCGAAGAAATTGCATTCAGCACTACATTGCACAAATAATCTGACGGGCTCATAAAACACTGAAATATCATTGTTGGTACCATGCTATCTGGAAGTCCGTAAATTGTTGTTTCCCCTCTGAAGAATCAAGTCCTTCCTGTAACCTGTTGTTACTGGAGAGTCTAGTGCACAAATGGGTTCTTCATTGGGGACTCTACAGTTGAAAAATTACCGAAGAGAATCCTAAACCCTCTGGACATTTTTCATCTCTCAAAGTTTCACAAAGAGCTAGAACTGTAGGGATATGCAACAAACCATCTTACAATGTGAAGAGCCTGAGCAAGCAGCCGCCTCCTACATCCACGACCACCGTCTCCTCCGCCTTCTTACAAGGGAGCGTGTGTCTCTGCCAGCTCTGTCGAACACATACACTCTGAATCGATCTCTGAAACACCACTAGCAGGAGCGAGATGAACCCAAACAGCATCAACTCTGTCAAACACCACCAACTCCCAATTAATCCATCATAGAACAATCTCAAGAAAAGCAGAGTATAACCATCTATTTCAATACAGAAAAAACACCTGCTTTTACTGTCTGGAGTGCTTCGAACAGTGGCTTCTGGTTCTTCCTCTTGAGACACTGTAAGTATTGACAGCAGTATCGATAGTGACAAATAAAACACAACAAAATTTTACATTCATAAGTTTTCCTTCATGTTTTGATGTTACCTTTCCGAGATAATGTAGGAGGCTTTGGACGAAAAGAGAGATCAAAACGTTGAGCGAACAAACTGCAGCGGCAATCCACATCGGAGAGTGTTTGAGATTCTCGCCTTCTGACCCATCTTCTGCCATGTCTAAAGAGCATAGCATTGAATTGGTGCGAAGAGCATAGCATTGAATATGGCTCATTAAAAGAAAAGAAAAAGAAAAAGGACAGACACTCACTGTGTCTTCGTAATCACTTTTAATTGCAGGATGAAATGTTTCAAAATTAGACATGTGCTCTTACACTACAACAGTAAAATCTCTTAGCAGTGAGTGTTAGTGGGCAAGAAATGGTGAAGGTTCAAATTCTGCTTGCATTGGTTAAATTAGGCCAATGATGACGGGATCAAGTCTCACTATATTAGAGATATCTCATGTGGACCTCACGAAATGGGGTTCGGAGTCTTCAAATGAGTACCCGATCAAATCAATTACCAACCATTCAAGATCTATTATCCGCGTCAAAGTATTGATATTATCAGATTAGGTGAATGATGAGGCGAGGTGAAGGTTTCTTCGTGAGTCAAAATGTTCATTTATTCTATGTTTTAGTTGGTCGTATTGGGTATAAAGACTCCACTATGAATACAGTTTTAAGTTACCGCTAGGTGATTTTCCACACAACAAAAAAAAAAAAATTGTTTACGGTTGGTGGTGCAGACACCTGAATGTATATTGGACCGGGTTCCTAATCGTGAAAATTTCTCGACAAAGCAAACCACAACCTGCTAGCAATCCATCTATGTGCAAGTGTAAGCTCATGGTAAGATCATCCACTAACGTCGCTCCTAACATTTAAGAATTTGGCAATTGTAAATAGCAATAGAAAAATTTTGTAACTATCGATTTGGAGCTAAATTTGGCTTAAAATAATAATAAAATAATCAGACGGAAGAACATCCTCCGTCTCACAACAATTTAGTTTTTTTTATTATTATAAATAAATATGTGGGACGGAAGATCATCGTCCGTTTGAATGATTTTTTTTTTTAAATTAATACAATTGTAGACGGAAGATGATATATCATCTACCACAAATATTTTATTTTAAAAAAAAAAATTTGAGTCCAGACGGAAGATGTTTTTCCATCTGATAATTATTTTTTTTAGAGATTTTTTTTTGGGCTCAGACGGAAGATGATCCTCGGTGCCAAAATTTTTTTAAAAAAAAATAGCCTCAAATCGAAGAAGATCTTCCGTCCGGGTCAAAAAAAAAAAAATATTACAATTTTGGGGCCCAGAGGGAAGAAGTTCTTCCATCTAAGGGCCCATTTTTATTATTATTATTATTATTATTATTTTTAGGGAAAACCGCCTACAGCCCCCCCAACTATTGCCGCTCGTCCAACTGCCCCCCCCCCCCCCCCCCCCCCCCCCCCCCCCCCCGACTTTAGTGCTCGTCCGTCACCCCCCCAATCTATCTAACTCGTCCAAAACCCCCCAATCTAATCTCCGTTAGCCAAAATCCCCATAGCCGTTAAAAGCCATAACAGTCAACGGTAGTCAACTGTTAACTGTCCAGTCTTTTTCCGACGTGGCGAAGTCGTGCCAGCTCAGCCGTATTGATTTTTGGGAAAACCGCCTACAGCCCCCCCAACTATTGCCGCTCGTCCAACTGCCCCCCCCCCCCCCCCCCCCCCCCCCCCCCCCCCCCCCCCCCCGACTTTAGTGCTTGTCCGTCACCCCCCCAATCTATCTAACTCGTCCAAAACCCCCCCAATCTAATCTCCGTTAGCCAAAATCCCCATAGAATGTTTGTCTGATATGGTGAAATTGTCTAAATTGTGTGTTACAGGGGATCGAGATCTAGAGGTGGTAGTTCGGGATCATCTAGCATCAACGAAACAAAATTTACTCTAGTCGATATCCATTGTCGATGCAACAATACAGATGTGGTACACAACCATAAATGAAACTATTTGGAGTAGTTGTTTGTAGTCACATAACACAACATAACGTAACTTAAAAAAGACAACATAACATCCAAATAATGTCAACATAACATCCAAATACTAAAACTAACATAACATCCAAATAATGTCAACATAACATCCAATTACTAAAACCAACATAACATCCAAATAATGTCACATAACACAACATAACATCCAACTTAAAAAAGACAACATATCACAACATAACATCCAAATAATGTCACATAACACAACATAACTTAAACATCCAGATCCAAATCCAGATGAATCCCTGCAAGATCAGTTTCGGTCTCACAAGTTCTTTCTTATCCCCCATCACAAGACCTCTAGGTGAATCATTATATTTCAGCTTTACTAAGATTTATTCTAAATTGTTGTCTTGATTAGTTATTTGTAATTTGCAGGGATTTTTCAAGAACTATGCAGCTTTGATGTTGGATGTTTAAGTTATGTTGTGTCATTATATGCAATGTCTTCTTTATGTCAAATGTGATTTGGATCTGGATGTTTAAGTTATGTTGTGTTATGTGACATTATTTGGATGTTATGTTGTGATATGTTGTCTTTTTTAAGTTGGATGTTATGTTGTATTATGTGACATTATTTGGATGTTATGTTGGTTTTAGTAATTGGATGTTATGTTGACATTATTTGGATGTTATGTTAGTTTTAGTATTTGGATGTTATGTTGACATTATTTGGATGTTATGTTAGTTTTAGTATTTGGATGTTATGTTGACATTATTTGGATGTTATGTTGTCTTTTTTAAGTTACGTTATGTTGTGTTATGTGACTACAAACAACTACTCCAAATAGTTTCATTTATGGTTGTGTACCACATCTGTATTGTTGCATCGACAATGGATATCGACTGGAGTAAATTTTGTTTCATTGATGCTAAATGATCCCGAACTACCACCTCTAGATCTCGATCCCCTGTAACACACAATTTAGACAATTTCACCATATTAGACAAACATTCTATGGGGATTTTGGCTAACGGAGATTAGATTGGGGGGTTTTTGGACGAGTTAGATAGATTGGGGGGGTGACGGACGAGCACTAAAGTCGGGGGGGGGGGGGGGGGGGGGGGGGGGCAGTTGGACGAGCGGCAATAGTTGAGAGGGCTGTAGGCGGTTTTCCCAAAAATCAATACGGCTGAGCTGGCACGACTTCGCCACGTCGGACGATGACTGGACAGTTAACAGTTGACTACCGTTGACTGTTATGGCTTTTAACGGCTATGGGGATTTTGGCTAACGGAGATTAGATTGGGGGGTTTTTGGACGAGTTAGATAGATTGGGGGGGTGACGGACGAGCACTAAAGTCGGGGGGGCAGTTGGACGAGCGGCAATAGTTGGGGGGGCTGTAGGCGGTTTTCCCTTATTTTTATTGTGAAACTTCAACTCAGGATTCTAGATGACATTAATTTTTTTTAATGAATTAATGAATAGATGAGAACTTGGAAAAGTCAGAACTTGGAAAACATTAAAAAATAAATAAATAAAAATTTAATGAATAGATGAGTCACCTTTTATTAAGGCTAAATATAAAAAAAGTACACAAAGTTTTGAGCCAGTTTTAAAAACGTACGCAAAAGTTTTTATTTATTTATTTAAAAAGGACACAATATTTAAATAAACTCCGCTGGTTTAGTTAGGGTTACGATAGGGTTTAAAAATACAACTTTCATCTTTCATTTGTGTTTAAAAAAACCACATTCATCTTTTATTTGTGTATAAAAAAATATCACTTAACTAATCAGATGTTTAAATAAACCCCCCGAACTAACCCTAACCCTAACACTAACTAACCCAGTGGAGTTTATTTAAACACTGTGTCTTTTTTTTTAAAGCTTTTGTGTACCTATTTTAAACTGGCCCAAAACTTAGTTTACTTTTTTTATATTTAGCCTTTTATTAATTTCCAAAGTAATAAAAAAAGAGGACGGAAGAAGATCTTCCGTCTCTCAACTTTTAATTTTTTTTTTAATAATAAAAAATGAGAGATCTTTCGTCTCTCTTCTTTTATTAATTAATTATATAGTTAAAGTAGAGGACGGAAGATCTTCTTCCGTCCCTCTACATTCTGCGATAAAAGTTTTCGGACGGAAGAAGATATTCCATCCGACCTATTTTAATAGTTGAAAAAATTGACAGACGGAACTCAATCTTCCGTCTCCTATATATGGAGATTGCTATATTTTCCTGCTATATTTAGCAACGTATTGTTCACTCCTATTCTAAAAAGTAGGTTTTAAGCGAACGCCAGTGGCTGCAAAAATGTCAAAATTTTCATTTATTAGGTATATATTGAACGATAGTGGATGCTCTAAGAGACCTGATTCTCTTCATATTGGATCAGGTTACTGTCGCCTCCAATAGCAGGTTTTGTTGTATTATTTGATTATTGGTTTTTATTATTTTTGACAGGGAACTTCCATGTTTGGGGCTAGTTCTCTTTTTTGCGAAGCATGAGTAAGTTTCATAACCCAACTTGTTGGGTTTCATGAACTTCATAATCCATTTTTGGTTCTATGTTTCATTAAATTCTTTATAATGAAACGCGAGGATTCTGACCAACCGTTAACGGAATTTTTTTTTTTCTTAGCCTCTCCAACATTACATACATAAAGGGTTAGCAAATCTTACCTCTTGCACATTACAATATATATATATATATATATATATATATATATATATATATATATATATATATATATATATATATATAGTAAAATACAAAGAAAGCTATCAAGTGGCTCTCCTTCAATTCCCAAAAAATCAAAGGCCTAGATCTAATCTCACAAAACATATTTTCCCCCCAAAAACTCAAATTCAAATCTCTCACCCAAAACAACTCCTATATATTTTTTATTTTTTTATTTTTTTTTGTCTCTCTTCCTCTCTCTTCTATTCAAAAAATTAAGAAAATACAAAAAAAAAAATAAAAAATTAAAAACTAAAAAAAATAAAAAATTAAAAACTTTAAAACTAATTTTAAAAAAAATCAAAAAAATCATATAATATGTTTTTTGCTCTATGTTAGCTACTTCAATTAATTTGCTGGACCTCCAAAACTATTTTATATGATTAAATAAGGTGCACCGTTCCGAAGACGTGCCGTAGGCAGGTGTCAACGGGCAAACCTAGTATATAAATATGATTCAAAAGGAGCAAAATACTATTTAAACATAGAAAAACTTTTAAACTCGTGCTATTTAAGAAGAACATCTGTGATTCTAGAAATACTTACATAGTCTCCCGACGAAGGAGATCGAAACTCATAATAGTAATTCTCTTGTGCCCATCTTCCCATTCTAAGTTTAGAAATATTATACATACATGAAATTATACTCCAAACTTTTATGAAATTTGTCTTTTAATGATTATTGGATGATCCATTAATTTTTAAAGATTAATAGACCCACTAATCATTAAACAACAAACTCCATATAAATTTAGAGTAAATTCTCATGCATGTGTAGCGTTTCTTTTATGAGTTCTTATCATATTATATATACTCCTCCGCTTGCCTGTCTATTCGTAATTCGTTGGTCACCCAAAAAAATCAGCCACTTAAATTGGAGAGATCAAGCACACAATATAATGAAATCCATTGGTTCCCAACTACATTCTATAAGATATCATATACCACTACGGACCTATAATTTCTTTGCAACAAGTGTAGAAATCTAATTGGCTGGATCAGCTTTTGGCCCACTCATAACTGGAATTAGAGAGAGTGAGAAATCCATGTCAAAATCCAACCTGGCAAACATTGGCTGGACCCAACCTGCCAATTAAAAATACTCTCCATCTTCCCTTTTATTATTCCATATCTATGGGAATAAAAAGCTGACCCTTTTATTAATACCCACTTCTAATTCTTGATAATAATAAAAAAAGGAGGAAAAATGGAGGTTGGGTTTTTAGGGCTGGGGATTATGGGAAAGGCAATGGCTGTCAATCTCCTAAAAAATGGGTTCAAAGTTACAGTTTGGAATAGGACTCTGTCTAAGGTTTTGTCACTCATCTCTTTCTTTGTATAACTTTTTTTTTTGGGCATTAACCCTTTTGCTGAATGGGATTGGTGAAAGTAGGAATTAGGATTTGGATTAGTGGGCTAAGATGGATTCTTGATTTGTATTACAGAAAACCCAGAAAAATTTCATATGTTAGATTATGTAAATTGTTTGTTAGTTGAATTTGTTAATTATGGAAGTGAGCTTTATTCATTTGATTTTGTTGGAAATCACTTTCTTACAAAACCCAGCAAATTTTTTGAGTTAGGTCATCTGATTTTATTTTTTATTCTAGTTTGATTGAATTTGTAGTAGAAATGAACTTTTCATTTGATTGAGTTGGGAATTGATTACTTATTTGTATATGATGATATTTGTGAGAGAAAAGTGAGCCTCATATAGAGTATGAGGAAATTGATGTAAAACCAACCCTAAAATAGAGAATTTCCAAGAATTTTAATGGGTTAATTTTACCAACACGTTAAGCAGATTAAAGTCAGGAATTTTAAACAATTAATTGGTTGGATGGATTTTCAAGAACTGAATTATGCTAACAATCCCAATTAATAGTTCAATCTTACGATCAACAATTAAATTCCTATGTGTTAGCAAGTAATAAATTCAATATCGATTCGTACTCTATTCTAGCATGTGGATCACTCAATCTCAATTATTTTGTGGTCGACAGATAAATCAAATAATAAACTAGATGATAAGGCAGTAGAACACAAATAGTAAGAATGGAAAGAGTATACCGAATGCAAAGAACAATTGCAGCAATCAAAGTGGCGACTACTCGAGCGGCTGATGGCTGTCGGGATGCAATCGGACCGGTGAGAGTGCTGTGCTGCCGCTGGCGGTTGACTGGCGACGAGGCAAAGGGAACCAGGGGTTTGGATGTAGGCGAGGTGGAGGACGGAGAAGGGGAGGATGACGGCGAAATCGATGAGGGGAAGGGTCAGAGGTTGACGACGAAGGGGATTTCGACGGGGTGAGTAAGGAAGAAGGGGCGACGGCGTTTGGGTGAGGGATTTGGTGTCGGGAGGAGAGGAGGAGGGAGAGGGGAGCTGTCGGGATTGGCGCGGAGGATGGTGGTAGGGGTGGTAGCGTCGGGTGGTGGTGATGGGACGCCGGAGTTTGGGGTGCGGGATTGGGTGGCGACGGGAAGGGGTCGTTCGAGACGAAGGTGAAGGAGGGAGAAGAAGGATTTGGGATTTGGATGGGTTACGGAAAAGAAGAAGAAAGGGAGAAGAAGGGAAGCGGCTGTACGGGGGGAATAGTTTAGGATTTTGGGATTAGGGTTTGTATTAGGGATTTGTATTTGGGGATTTTAATTTTGGGTAGATTTTAGAGTTTATCACAAACCCTAAAATTTGATTAGGATTTATCACAAACCCTAATGTAGATCTCAGTTGTATCACACAAAAGAGAAAGAGGAAGAGCAAAACTCAACACAGTTTTTTTTTTAATCAATAATGGCATGCTTTCTCATTAATCTCAAGGCCTTTAAATAGGCTCAAATACATCTTGAAACACATCTCCAAAATATTCTCAAAATCTAAAAAAATTACAAAAATATTACATATGGCTATAATTGCCAGAAATAAAAAAATGGTAATGAAATAAACTAAACAGGAAAGATGTCCTCATCAGAAATATTCCTCATACAAAGTAATTATACTCACTTGGTGAGGCCCTTATGGAAGATCCACTCCATCCATTATGTTTATCATGCTAATGGATGTATGTGTAAAAAAATTAAGTAATTTGGTGGTCATTCTTCCTTGCATCATGTGGTTGAAAAATGAACGATTTTAACAGTAATACAAATCGAACCACAAATGAGACTCACATGATGCATGGGTGAGTGATCTCCAAACCACTTGATTTTTTCTATACATACATCCATTAGTATAATAAACATGATAGGCGGAGTCGATCTTCCATAAGAGCCCCGCCAAGTGAGTATAATCACTTTGTATGAGGAGAATTTTCTCATACAAATATGAGGCTCACATTACTCTATTTGTAATGTAACTGTTCAACTTGTTCGTTCAAATTAGTTTGTGGGTGTTCATGTTGGGAAGGTTTTGTTATTGTGATTGAGTTATTTTAAGTGCTACCCGTATCATTCACGAAGAAGGATTCATGTAGCGGTCAGAGACCGATAACTGCCCTAGTTAGACTTGATAGGATGGTAATTAGGGGAGCAAAGAGTACTAGGGATAGACACAAACGAACTTGGGTTGAGTGTTAATTTGACGAAGTGTTTGGGTGGAGGAGAAAGACTCATGTAATTGACCCTAAAATTTTGGTATAAAGGCTTTGTTGTTGTTGTTATTGTATTAGTGGAGGAGTGAAAAGCTATTACTTGTACAAAGATACTATTCAACAACAGAAATTCGTTATGTATATCTATTAATGGATGAATTTTGGAAAGTATAGCAAAAAATTGTCCGGAGAAGTCCTTGTATTTTATTAAAAAGACAACTAAGAAAAACACACTTTACGGTATACATTTCCGAGAAAAAGGAGAGTTGTTTCTGTACATTTACTTTGAAATCCATTTTTTTTCATATCCTTTTCTCAAATATGAATAGCTGTATCTCCTATATTTGCTGCGTGTAAAAAGTTTTAATATTGCAGATATACCCTATGTATTAAAAATCTCTATACTTGTATATTCCTATTTGCGTTTTATAAAAAAGTCGAAGCAATTATCACATCTACAGGCTCTTACATCTATGTGTTCTAATATTGCTAAAAAGGTTGATCTAAAAGTACACGAATTTAGGAAAGGGTATCCCTACAAATTTAAATTAAAGAGTACAAAGAAAATGGGTTCAATATAGGGATAGTAGTTAATTTTCCCAATAAATCTAAATAAGGCTACTGACCATGTCTTCAGGAAAAAGGTATGTATATTACATGCCATTGTTTCAGTGTTCCAATCTGGGAAGCACAGATACTTCACGTAGGCCTACGTATCCGTATCCCGTACGTGTCCGATACGGGATACGCCGGGATACGGCGGGATACGCACGGGATACGTCTACCGCCGTATCCTACAGTGCCTATAGCATGATACGGCGGGATACGGGAAAAATTTGCTGGGATACGGCCCGGCCCATTAAAAACCCATATGTTCAGATTCCCAAATCCCTCTCTCTCATTTTGAACAAATCTCTCTCTCTCTCAAAACAACCCGTCCCAAATCTCTATCTTTCAACTCATCTCCGATCGATCGAAACCCTAACTCTCAGCCCCCATCGATCGAAACCCTAACTCTTCAATCTCAAATTCTAACTTCATTATCCACTCCTCTTCCTCAATCTCATCTTCGATCGAAACCCTAACTCCCAACCCCCATCGATCGAAACCCTAACTCTTCAATCTCAAATCCTAACTTCATTCTCCACTCCTTTTCCTCAATCTCATCTTCTCCTTGACAACTACGTAACTCGACGGCAACGAATCGTTACCCTCGACAGCATCGCAGATTGGTGGCGAAGCTCGGGGTTGACAGTGACGCAGCAAGACGGCAAAGAACCTTGACGGTTGACGGTGACGAATTTCGATGGTAGACTTATGCTTTATTTTTTATGTTTTCTGCTTGCTTTTCTTTTCTATATGCTATTGCTGTGAAAGATCTTGCTGATTGCTGTGAATGAGTAGTGCTTCTAAGTTATAATCTTGCTGATTGCTGTGAATGAGTACTATAGTATGTATTGCTTCTAAGTTATAAGTCATAAACTTCCATATAAAAACAGTATTGCTTTTCTCTATTGTGCTTTAGTTTAAGACCAGTTAAGCCATATTGTATATTTAAGACATGTTAGTTTATGCTTCCTTTTTAAAGACTAACTCTCCAAACTTGGTATAACATAGTTCCATAACTTCCACTTAATAAGAACACCACTGTACATTTCTCTTTATGTTATTGACTTCTGCTTATGTTATATTGGTTGTGACTTTGCTATGTTTATTTATGTTATTTTTTATGTTGATGAACAATTATTGTAGTCTTTATGCTTTATCTTTTTTATGTTTAATGAATGATATTTACCATTTTCTTATTAACAATATATATATATATATATATATATATATATATATATATATATATATATATATATATATCTATATATATATATATATGGGAAAGGATCGGTTGAGCACAACTCTAGTGCTCACCGCGTGAACACTAGGCCTTCGGGCATTCATATCGAAATCCGAATCGTTCACATTGATCTTCACATCTAAATTAGTCTAAATATGTAAAATCAAATCATTTGAAATTCATTTGCCCATCCATCATGTGACTATAAAAACAATGATTTTCAGCCATACAATTTTGTAACACTTCAATGAATGGGCAAATAAATTTCAAATGATTTGATTTTACATATTTAGACTAATTTAGATGTGTAGATCAATGTGAACGGTTCGGATTTTCGATATAAACGCCCGAAGGCCTAGTGTTCACGCAGTGAGCACTAGAGTGCTCAACCGATCCTTTCCCTATATATATTATATATATATATATTTATATATAGCCATATCCCCGCCGTATCCCGTATCCTAGTTTTTTGAAAATTACCGTATCCCCCGCACCCGTGTCCCCGTACGCGTGTCGCCGTACCCGTATTGGTGCTTCATTGGTTCCAATTTAAGGCAAACAAATGAATTGTGTTACTGTCCTCTTTAACTTATGAGGATGTTCTTTTGGAAGGGTATAGTCGGCAATCGCCCGCCATAGGATGTTTACATCTTTATTGTTGGTGTTCTACTAAAACTACAGTTCGACCCAAATCCATTAAGGCCTAAGTGATTATTTCTTGGACAGCTGGACACCATCATAGATTGGATTATGTCTAGCCTTTCTTCTGGCATTTCTTCTGTCATTGTTAATAATATTGTAGGTAAAAAATTCTCTTGTAAGCGTGGTTTACGCCAAGGGGACGCTATCTCTCCCCTTCTTTTTGTTCTCATTGCTGATGTGTTCAATAGAATGCTCACTTTAGCTTGGGACAATGGTCTCATTGAAGGGCTGGGTAGTTTCCCTTCTTTCAGAGGTATTCTCAACTTACAATATGCTGAAGATACTATTTTGTTTTCTTGCTGCGATGGCATTAAATTAAGAAATATGAAGCTTATTCTTTATTGTTTTGAGAGTCTTTCTGGCATGAAAATCAATTTCTCCAAATCTTCTACTATTTGGTTGGGAGGTGATTCTTGTAGACAGTTGAAAATCTCTGCTTTTTTCAATTGCCCTAGAGGTAACTTTCCTCTTTCTTAATCTTAGTATCCCTCTTCGAATTGGCAATCTTCACAAATCTGATTGGTTTCCTATTATTGAAAGAATTGAAAAAAGGCTTAGCTCCTTGGGCTGGTAGATCCTTATTTAGTGGTGGGAGGCTTACTCTTATTAACTCTGTCCTTTCTAGCATTCCTCTTTATCTTCTTTCTTATTTCTGTGTTCCTTGTTGGGTTATTAAGAAAATTGATTCTATTAGAAGAAAATTTTTTTGGACTGGTTCTTCCACCTCTGATAATGGCAAATGTTTGATGAATTGGAAGAGAGTTTGCAAGGATAAAAAGGAAGGAGGTTTAGGGATTATAAACTTGCGTAACCACAATTTAGCCTTGCTTGGCAAGTGGCTCTGGAAAAGTATTTCTGAGGAGAATCTTACGTGGATTAGAATCATCCATCAGAAATATTTTAGACGCAGACATATATGGGACTTCTCTGGGAAACCCCCTTCTATCTCCTCTTCTTTTTGGAAAGGTATTTGGAAAACTGCTGAAATGTTTAAGTGTGGTATTCAAAAAATTTGTGGGGATGGTAGAACTGTTAGATTTTGGATTGATCTTTGGATTGGGAATTGCTCTCTTGCTTCTTCTTTTCCGTCTCTTTTTAAAATTGCCTCCAATCCAAATGCTACTGTTTTTTCTCTTTATAGAACAATTTCTTATGGCAAAATTTGGAACATCACTTTTAGAAGAACACTCTCTACTTCTCAATTTCATGAATTTGAAGAACTAATCCATCTCATTAGCAATTATGATTGGTCGACTAGAAATTCTTTTAAGTGGAGATGGTCCTCTTCTGGTTCCTTTACTGTTAAATCTTTCTACAATTTTCTTAATTCTGGTGGGGTTCTTTGTCCTTTTTTTAAAGTTATCCGGCAAAATGTTGCTCCTTTAAAGGTTAGGATCCTTGTTTGGTTAGCTATTAACAATAAGCTCCTAACTGTGGACAATCTTAACAAAAGGAATTTAGCTCTGGGCCAAAAGTGTTTTCTTTGCTCTCATGGCTCTGAAAATGCATTCCATCTTTTCGTCAAATGTTCTTTTGTGAGGAATATTTGGTTGATTTTAAAAAAAGCCTGGAATATTAAGGGTTATCCCCCTTCTATCAAATCTTGGTGGAGCACTTGGAGAAAGAAAAGAATCAAACCTAGACTGCGTCTTCTTTGGGACATTCTTATGATGGCTCTGATTTGGGTTATTTGGAAAGAACGTAATAATAGGATTTTCCTTAATAAGAGCTCTGATATTATTTCTATTATTCACTCCCTTCTCTATTTTTGCTCTCTTTGGTCGGATATTCTCCCTCAGTCTAAAAAGCTTTTTGTTGATTTTACTCCGATCAATCTTGCTATTCAAAATTTTATTCATGATGTTTCTATGGCATGTGCTTCTACAAACATGGGTTCGGCTACTTCTGGATCTCAAGGGGTGGCTACTCCTCCTATGGTGAATGTTCCTACTGCTGATACTGATGAACTCTTTGTAGACATCTATAAAGACACCTCTCAAGATGCTCCTGCTCCTCCTTTATCTGCTGATGCCCCCTCTTCTGCTATCCCTGATGCTCTCGTGGAGGTACCTGATCATGGTGATGCCAATATGGAGATTGATCCAATTTCTGCTACTCTGGAGTCCATCTCTGCCATGTCAGCTCATGAGCAAGAATATATTTCAGGGATCCTTCTGGTGTCTTCATATTAGACTGCGTATGAAAGGGGTGCTAGCCAGGATAGTCCCGTCGTCATTTTAGACCCCTAAGTCTATTGGTTATGTTTGTTCTCTCTTTTATGTTTTGTACTACTTGGTGATACTCTGTTTGAAACTCATTGCCCACTGGTGCTATTTTGTTATGAAGCTTTCAGCTTCTGATGCATCAGTTAGTGCTGTTCTGGTGGTTGTATTTCTGTTTTGGTTGGTTTATATATACTTTTTGGGTGGCTGGAATCCCTTAGGATTCCATCATGGTATCAAAAAAATATCTAGTTTCCATCCAATATCTTTTCTCTTCATCTATAAATGAGCAGTCTTTATTCTGATAAAAAACACACTGCATCCAGCCATTCCAACTCTTATCTTTATTCCCATTCTGTATTCTCTTTCTTGTTTCTTTGTCCAAATTGCCGAGTCTCCTGACTTAGATCATTAGGTCTACTATCCACAAGAGCTATGGGTTTCTTGTGGCACTAGGGGGAAATGCGCCAGGGCTGATCATTTCTTTATGGCTGTGCTAATTGTTTTGAAGATTTACATCATTTTAATAGTAAAGATGAAATCTTTATGCTATATGACGACACGTAACACAGCAATTCAATAGGTAGGTATCAAACCATGTTGTTCACACCAGTCAGCCACCGCTAATCACTTTTGTCGCTCTGAAGTCTTTAAACTTGCACGAGTTAACTAAAAATTTGTCGGCTAACTGAAAACTTTGGATGCTGAGTAGAAAAGGGAGTCAGGTAGTGGATAGGGAAAAACTACTACTACAATCTACAGGTGTGGCAGAACCATGGAGAGCGTCACAGAATAGACGATAGTATAATGAGAAAACTAATGAAGGGAGGTAGTTTTACTCATTGGTGAGACACTTCGAGCATTTCTGAAATTTCGGCATTTTCTTCCGGTTTCATTGGTTATAGACCATCAATTTGGATGATTTCGAGGATTTATGAAATTTTGGCATTTTCACCCCGTTTTGTGGGCTGTCCAATGGTTTTGGACTATTCTGTAGATTTCTGGAATTTTGGCCTTTCACTTTATTTCGTGGGTTAGTCCCACCGATTTCGGACGATTTCGAGAATTTTTGAAGTTTTGACTTTTTCACCTGGTTTCATTTCTTACAGTCCCACCGATTTTGGATGATTGCATGAAATTATGAAATTTTGTTATTTTCACCATATTTTGTGGGATTTTAGACGATTTTGAGGATTTCTAAAGTTTCAATATTTTCGGCCTATTTCGTGGGGATTTTTGAAATTTCAACTTCTTCAGCGGATTTGTGGGTTATAGTCTTATTTCATGGGTTATAGTCCACTGTTTATGGACGATTTAGAAGTTCTGAAATTTTCATTTTCACCCTTATTTCGTTGGTTATATAGATTTTAGATGATTTTGAGGATTTATGAAATTTCAGCATTTTCACCCTATTTCGTGGGTTACAGTCCACTGATTTTGGATGGTTTTGAGAATTTTTTTAATTTGACTTTTACCTGGTTTCATGGGGTTGTCCGCTGATTTTGGACGATTTCGAGGAATTCTAAAATTTCGGCATTTGCCATATTTCATGGGTTACCGTCCCACTCATTTTGGACGATAACAAGAAATTCTGAAATTTTGTCATTTTCGCCATATTCGGTGGATTTCTTAAATTTCTGCATATTCGCCATATTTCGTGGGTTATTCCACTGATTTTGGACAATTTTGAGAATTTTGTAAATTTCGACTTCTTCACCTGGATTCGTTGATTAAAGTTCAACGATTTTGGACAATTTGGAAGAATTATGAAAATTCAACATTTTTGCCCTGTTTCATGGGGTTATATAGTCCACCAATTTCATGAGGTTGGCTAACAGGATTATTTAATGAGATTTTGACTAAGAAGATGCCTAATGATTGGATGAAGAGTATTTTAGTACCTATATATATAAATAAAAGAGATATACAAAGTTGCTCGAACTACCAAGAGATTAAATTGATGAGTTATATGATGAAAATTTGGGATAGAGTGATCGAACATAGACTGTACTAGAAACTACAATGTATGAGAATCAGTTTGGATTTATGCCTATAGAAGGTTAATAATGGAAGCAATTTATGTAGTTAGAAGACTTATGTAAAAATATAGGGATAATAAGAAAGATTTGCATATGATGTTTATAGATCTAGAAAAAGCATATGACAAAGTTCCTAGAGACAATATGGTGGGCGTTAAATAATAGAAGAGTAACTATTCGGTATATTGAGGTAATTAAGGATATGTATGAAGGAGCAAATACCACAATTAGAACAACCACAGGAAAGACCAGTGATTTTCCTGTTACAGTAGGCTTACACCAAGGTTCAGCTTTAAACCCCTACCTCTTTGCTTTGGTTATGGATAAATTAATGCAAGGAATACAAGATGAGGTGCCTTGGTGTATGCTTTTTGCCGATGACGCCGTCGTAGTGGACAAGACTAGAGCAGAAATCAATGCTAAATTAGAATTGTGGAGAGAAACTATGGAAGCTGAGGCTTTAGAATAAGTAGAACTAAAACAGAGTATATGGAGTGTAACTTTAGTGATATTCGGAACACAAATGAGGAAGTAGTGAAGCCTGATAGTCAAGAGATACTGAAGAGATACCGTTTCTGATATTTAGGCTCAATTATACAAAGAAATAGGGAGATTTGTGAAGATGTTATACATAGGATCCAAGCAGAGTGGCTTAAGTGGAGAAATGTTAGTGGTGTTTTGTGTGACAAACGAATACCCATTTTTTAATTATTATTATTATTATTTTTATTGTGAAACTTCAACTCAGGATTCTAAATGACATTAAAAAAAATTAATGAATTAATGAATAGATGAGAACTTGGAAAAGTCAAAACTTGGAAAACATTAAAAAAAAATGAATAGATGGGTCATTTTTTATTAATTTCCAAAGTAATAAAAGAAGAGGACGGCAGAAGATCTTCCGTCTCTCAACTTTTAAATTTTTTTTAAATAATAAAAGATGAGAGATCCTCCGTCTCTCTTCTTTTATTAATTAATTATATAATTAAAGTAGAGGATGGAAGATCTTTTTCCGTCCCTCTACATTTCTGCGATAAAAGTGTTCGAACGAAAGATCTTCCATCCGACCTATTTTTATAGTCGAAAAAATTTATAGACGGAACTCGATCTTCTGTCTCCTATATATGGAGATTGCTATATTTTCCTGCTATATTTAGCAACGTACTGTTCACTCCTATTCTAAAAAGTAGGTTTTTAGCGAACGATAGTGGCTGCAAAAAAGTCAAAATTTCCATTTATTAGGTATATAGCGAACGATAGTGGATGCTCTATGAGACCTGATTCTCTTCATATTGGATCAGGTTACTGTCACCTCCAATAGCAGGTTTTGTTGTATTATTTGATTATTGGTTTTTATTATTTTTGACAGGGGACTTCCAAGTTTTGGGCTAGTTCTCTTTGTTGCGAAGCATGAGTGAGTTTCATAACCCAACTTGTTGGGTTTCATGAACTTCATAATCCATTTTTGGTTCTATGTTTCATTAAATTCTTTTTAATGGAACGCGGAGGATTCTGACCCACCGTTAACGGGAAAAAAAAATTCTTAGCCTCTCCAACATTACATACATAAAGGGTTAGCAAGCCTTACCTTTTGCACATTACATATATATATATATATATATAGGATCCAAAAGGAGCAAAATACTATTTAAACAGAAAAAAACTTTTAAACTCGTGCTATTTAAGAAGAACATCTGTGATTCTAGAAATACTTACAGTCTCTTGACGAAGGAGATCGAAACTCATAATAGTAATTCTCTTGTGCCCATCTTCCCATTCTAAGTTTAGAAATGTTATACATACATGAAATTATACCCCAAACTTATATGAAATTTGTCTTTTAGTGGTTATTGGATATTATCCTTTAATTTTTAGAGATTAATAGTCCCACTAATTACTAAACGACAAACTCCATATAAATTTAGAGTAAAGTCTCATGCATGTGTAGCGTTTCTTTTATGAGTTATTATCATATTATATACTCCTCCGCTTGCCTGTCTATTCGTAATTCGTTGGTCACCCAAAAAAGTCATCCATTTAAATTGGAGAGATCAAGCACACAATATAATGAAATCCATTGGTTCCCAACTACATTCTATAAGATATCATATACCACTATGGACCTATAATTTCCGCATTTTGCGAGTTATAGACAAGTCCACCTATTTTGGATGATTTCAATGAATTATATAATTTCTGCATTTTGCCCTATTTCATGGGTTAGTCCCTCGATTTTGGACGATTATAAGAAATTCTGATATTTTGGTCATTTTTGCTCAATTTCGTGGGGATTTTGAACGATTCGAGAATTTATTAAATTTTTGCATTTCAACCTATTCTGTGGGGTTATCCACCGATTTTGGATGATCTAGAGAATTTTTGAAATTACGACTTCTTCACTGGGATTTGTAGCAAAATTGAAAGCCAGTCAATTATAATTCGGTCTACTTCCTGTTCCTGTCTATTGAAAGTTGGTATCCAGGACGAACACCGTTCACTTTGGGTAAAGATAAAATTTGCTTCCATACTTGCCTATCAACCTCTGGCCCTGGCAATACCGGTCCGGTTCGTCACTTCCCCGGCTTGGAATTGTCCAGCATTACGACCTACATTCACCCCTAACTTGATAATGAATGTGTTCACCCCTAACCCGGGCTATGAACTCATATTAGTGGCACGGCTCGGATGTCCTATGCTTCGGCGGAAGTTTATAATGTAGGGTTGACAGATGCAGGGTATCCCTTATCCTAGTGACTAACTCGAGTCACACACCCATTATGGGAGTCAACAACACCAACAACAGATACCAACATCCCTATACAAGCGTTATTAACTCTAATAGTATACATTGGAAAAGTCCTCACAATACCTAGTCAAAACCAAAGACTAGGCAATCTACGGATTTCTGTCCGAATCTTAAAAAGGTCATAACTCTCTCAATACAACTCTGATTGGAGTGTACGAGCCCAATCTGATACAGTTGTCGTTCAATCTGATACCACTCTGTAACGCCCCGATTTTCGGTAACTGGGAAACTGTGACATATGCCAGAATCTTTACCTTCAAATGCATCTCAACACAGTAAATAACACGGAAATTTAAACACTTTTATTGCCATCAGAGTTATTATATCAATAATTACAAATATCAAACTGTAACGCCTCTCCTCTTTTTTTTTTTTTTTTTGACTCCAAATTCAATTCTTTCAAATTCTATATCACTTTAAACATAAACTAGGATAGTTATATTTTAAAGAAAATTTTTGGCAGAGTTTTCCCTGAAATTCTGTCCCGAAACACAAAAAGCTTACGGAATTCTTCTCTGAATTCCGTAGCTCACATCACAGGCAATAATATCATGGGCTCCTCAGGCCAAAATGAGCAAAATCACACAGGCAATATGAATATCATGCTCTGGGAGTCAAACTCATAATAGAATATCAATTATCAATTAAAAATCATAAATTCCTTTGAAAACTTAGTAAAGTTTTTAGAAAATAACCTATAAAACATACCACAGGGCCCGGTACTCCACAACGAGATGGGTACGGGTCAGAAACATATCATGCCACTCCACATTATTACTCATCATCATCATCCACGTACTATTACATCTAAAATACAATTTAAATCGTAAATTTCACTATTCACATAATTAAACTTGACCAACAATTTTAAAATAAGAGCTCCACTCCACAGAAGCTACACCTCACCTCTGCACTGCTGAGGATCTGTAACAGTAGGGGATCTAGGGTAGTCCAGGCAGGGTATCAAAATTGGCTGAAACCAGCACAGTACATGCTAATAAAATCATCTTAAATTCCATACTCATCCAAATGACACAATTTACAGTGATGAAACTGGAGATCATAATAAACAACATGCAAAAGGTTTCATGTCCAAACTCCAAGTATACACTGAGTTCTACATAATTCAATTTAGCACAGGAATCAGCATGTTCTTCAGTTCAACTCTAGTTAGTCACTAGGGTAAGGAATACCCCGCATCTGTCAACCTTGCATTATAAACTTCCGCCGAAGCGTAGGACATCCGAGCCGTGCCACTAATATGAGTTCATAGCCCGGTTAGGGGTGAACACACATTCATTACCAGGTTAGGGGTGAATGTAGGCTGTAATGCTGGACAATTTCAAGCCGGGGAAGTGGCGAACCGGACCGGTATCGCCAGAGCCAGAGGTTGATAGGCTCCAACAAGTTCTTGCTCCAACAAGTTGATCATAAACTCAAATTCCATCATCTAGATCCTCACAATAGTCTTTCAAGCCTCAGCCCGTGTATTCCTAGTACACGGGCTGCACCTTACCGGTAGCATAAAACATTGCTCGCCTATCCGAACGCTACAAATCCAAGTTCTATGGAAAGATGTGGATGTCCTCTACAAGTCTCTAGTTGGTCATGAGTTCAAAATACACCAATAGATCATCCTAACACGCACATCTCTCACAAAGGTACCAAGTCTCACACTAAGACTTTCTAAATCAGAGCACTCAGCTCGATTTCTAGTCTCTGTCCAGTATTACAAAATTCACAGTAAATCAGCCCCTTACTGGAATCACTTCAAATAGGTCTTGTTGGAAAGGTTTTGATGTCTACTACAAACCTCTTATGAAACAGTTCCTCAATTTTGCTCTTAAGGAGCCTCAAATGTGCAATCTCTACAGGGTATCAAAATTGGCTGAAACCAGCACAGTACATGCTAAATAAATCATCATAAATTTCATACTCATCTAAATGACACAAAATTTACAGTGATGAAACTAGAGATCATAATAAACAACATGCAAAAGGTTTCATGTCAAAACTCCAAGTATACACTGAGTTCCCCCTATTTCAAATTAGCACAGAAATCAGCATGTTCTTCAGTTCAACTCTAGCTACTGTTTTAAAGATCAATTTTTCACATGCCTATAAATTCATCCAAACATTTTCCTGTTTTTTGTATAGAGTCTAGATGGATGTGGGAATATAGGGTAAACATTTTAGATCAAGAACATGCTCCAATAAATTAGGAAAATTCCAACAACATCAGTCATCCTGTTAACCAACTGCTGATTCTGCCTTACGACACAGTTCTACCATTTGATTTTATTAAAATATCAAACCTTCACAGAAAAATCCGAAATAAATCATGAACCATCTACACATGTATATGAACAATCTCTGAAAATTTCATGGTCTAATTCCTTGTGGTTTGCTCTCGGAAAAATCTAGAAATTAGCATTCTGATCAAGTTCTAGTTCCAGTTTCTGATTTCATCTTTCAAACTTCTAGATGTTCATACTAGCACTTACTACCACACATGCATGCAAGAATTTAATTAAGAAACATAGAGAAAGGTTTAGAGTAACTCCCCACCCTTAGTTGCTGTAGAGGAATTGATTTTCTTGAGCTTCCTTCCCTTGAGAATCCTTCCTAGAGTACATTCTTCAATCTCTCTTCTTTCTCTCCTTCTCTTCTTTTTTTCCTTGGTTCAGTTCTGAAATTCCAGAGCAAGAGAGGTGGAAAGGGGGATTTGATGGAGAAATGAAGGAGGAAAGAGGGGGAGAAGTGAGGCCGGATTTCGGGGGGGGGGGGTAGGATAGGGTGGTAGGGTGGTTTTGAGCCAAAACCATGGATTTAACCAATGGTTTTGTGGTGGGATGTGTTGGCTGCCCATTTTACTCTTAAATGGGTCTCTTCGAATGCGAGACGAGAGGTTTGTCGAGTGTACGCACGATATACCCACCGTAGTATCATACAGTCACTATTCGGAACAAGTACCCAATTTCCAGGATCGACGATTTGTTTGATCAGCTTCAGGGAGCAGCAGTATTTTTCAAGATTGATCTACGGTCCGGATATCATCAAGTGCGAGTCGAGAAAAAGGATGTACCTAAGACGGCTTTTCGAACTCGACATGGACACTATGAATTCTTGGTAATGCCGTTTGGAGTGACTAATGCTCCAGCAATCTTCATGGACTTGATGAACAAAATTCTACGTCTGTTTGTTGACTCATTTGTCGTGGTCTTCATCGACGACATTTTGATATATTCAAGGATAGAAGAGGAGCATGTTGAACATCTGACAGCAGTTTTGAGCAAGCTACAAGAGCATCAGTTGTATGCCAAATTATCTAAGTGTGAGTTTTGAAAATCGGAAGTTGCATTCCTAGGCCATATCCTTTCTAAGGAGGGAGTGGCAACGGATCCTCAGAGATAGAAGCAGTCGAGGGATGGCCACAACCAAAGACGGTGAAGGAAGTAAGGAGCTTTCTGGGTATGACTGGATATTACCGAAAGTTTATCCAGAATTATGCAAGGATAGCTGTACTCCTTACAACCTTGACCAAGAAGAACCAAAGTTTCGATTGGACGGAGAAGTGCGAAGAAAGTTTTCAGGAACTAGAGAACTGATTGATCTCCGCACCTATATTGGTTTTACCTCAGGAGGACAAGGACTACGTCATCTATAGTGATGCGTCATATTTGGAATTCGGATGTGTTCATGCAGGAGGGCAAGGTTATAGCTTATGGTTCGAGACAGCTACGACCACACGAGAAGAATTATCCGACCCATGATTTGGAACTCGCAGCCATAATTTTTGCTTTGAAATTATGGAGACATTATATCTACGGAGCAAGGGTGGAAATATACACTGACCATAAGAGCTTGAAGTATGTCTACCAACAGAAGGATCTCAACTTAAGGCAGAGGAGATGGTTGTATGTACTCGAAGACATTAGGCCTGAGATTATATATCATCCAGGGAAAGCTAACGTGGTAGCAGATGTGCTCAGTAGGAAAAGAAGTATGGTTATATTGGTAGCAACCCGAAGGGAGCTAGATGAAGAGATCAGGCAGGCAGGCATTGAAGTGGTTACACAACACTTAAGTGCAGTTTCGGCACAATTGGTGTTACGACCAAGCCTGAATGAGCAAGTGAAAAAGACTCAGACCAAAGATCCAGAGATGGAAGACATGAAGAAGCAAGTGCATGAAGGAAAATTGCACGAATTCAGTATAAGAGAAGGTTCACTATGGTTTGGTAACAGTCTATGTGTACCAAAGGACGAGGAGTTAAGGAAAGACATCATGAAGGAAGCTCACTCCACATTACTTGCGATTCACCCCGGAAGCACCAAGATGTATCATGATATAAAACAGCACTATTGGTGGTCAGGGATGAAGCGAGATATAGCAGAGTTCGTCGCCAAATGTCTGACATGCCAACAGGTTAAGGCCGAGAATCAGAAACCAGGAGGATTGCTACAGCCTTTACCCATTCCAGAATGGAAATAGGAGAATGTCAGTATGGATTTTATCACTGGATTACCCAGGAGCCCTAAAGGAAATGACTCAATATGGGTGATTGTGGATCAATTGACAAAGTCAGCACATTTCTTTCAGTAAAGACGACCTGGAAGGTCGAGAAGTTGGCCGAGATCTACATTGAGAACGTAGTGAAGCTACATGGAGTGCCAGTGTCGATAGTATCCGACCAAGATGCAAGATTTACATCTTGATTCTGGCAAAGTCTACAAACAGCATTGGGAACCAAAACAGACTTCAGCACAGCTTTTCATCCACAGACGGATGGACAGACAGAGAGAGTCAACAGGATTCTTGAGGACATGTTGCGGGCATGCATTTTGGACTTCGGAGGAAGTTGGAAGAAATACCTAGCCTTGGTAGAGTTTGCTTATAATAACAGCTATCAGGCAAGCATTGGCATGGCCTCGTATGAAGCTTTGTATGGACGAAGATGCAGAACACTAGTTTGTTGGTTCGACGTAGGAGAGCGGCAGATGTATGGGCCAGCAATCGTGCAGCAAACGTCGGAACAGATCGAGCTTATTCTGAAGAGGTTTGGCAGGACAGCTTATAAGTTGGAGCTACCGGCCGAGTTATCTCAAGTGCATGACGTATTCCACATCTCTATGCTACGGAAGTACGTGCCGGATTCAAGCCATCAGTTACCAGAGGTTCCGAAGGATTTACAGATAGATCTTTCCTGTAGAGAGCAACCAGTCAGGATACTTGATCAATCAGGACAAGGTACTCAGAAACAAGGTCATCCCGATGGTCAAAGTTCTCTGGAGGAACCAGTTCGTGGAAGAAGCCACGTGGGAGCCGGAGGGCCGCATGAAGGCTTTATATCTGGATTTGTTTAAGTGTTTTCTATTTTTATTTGTTGTTATTCTCTCCCACTAGGAACGTTCTGGGAACAGAACGACTCTAAGGAGGGAGTAATGTAGCGAGTGTAGTTCTGTGATTTTCTCCAACACTTGGAGAAATCTTGCGAAGATACAAAAGTCTAAACACAGACTCGCTATCTGAGATAGCGAGTTCATTTGAACTAGATTCACCATCTTAGATAGGTGAGATAGCGAGTGTAGTTGTATTAATTTTTTCAGATAAATTTTGAACATGCAATTTCTATCTGAAAATGTATATAACTATACTCGCTATCTGAGATAGTGAGTTCATTTGAACTAGACTTGCAATCTCAGATAGCGAGTGTAGTTGTATTCATTTTTTAGATAAATTTTGAACATGCAATTTCTACCTGAAATGTATATAACTACACTCGCTATCTGAGATAGCGAGTTCATTTGAACTAGATAGCGAGTAGGTCAGTTTGGTAAATAGTTTCGAAAATAGGTCAGTTTGGTAAATACTTTCAAAAGGTAGGTCATTTTGGGAAAAAGTTCGTTTCGTGGTAGTCCACTGATTTTGGTCATGTTTGCCAGGTTCAATGGGTTTTATTGTCCCCCTATTTTTGGATAATTTGAGGAATTCTGAAATTTCAGCATTTTAGCATTTAGGCCTGGTTTCGTGGGTACAAGTCCATCGATTTTTGAACGATTTCAAGCAATTCTAAAATTTCAGCATTTTCACCCAGTTTCGTGGAGTTATAGCCCACCAATTTTGGACAAGTTCGAGGCTTTCTGAAATTTTGACATTTTTGACTGGTTTTGTCGATTATTATCCACCAATTTTGGACAATTTCGTGATTCTTTGTTTGAATTTTTAGTATTTTCGTGTGGTTTCATATAGTTAACTTATTTTGGACGATTTCGAAAATTTTGGAATTTCGGCGTTTTCTACTGGTTTCATGGCTATAGTCCCATTAATTTTAGACGATTTCGTGGAATTCTGAAATTTCGAACATATTCTTCCTAATTTGTGGGTTGTAGTCCATGATTTTGTACGATTTTGAGTGTTTCTGAAATTTTTGCATATTTGCCCAAATTCTTGGGTTATGAGTACCGATTATGGATGATTTTTGAGGATTTCTAATTTTTTTTTGGCATTTTCACCTGGTTTCATGGGTAGTCCACTAAGGCTACAATGGGCCGAATCGGGTGGGTTTTAGCAAGTTTCGTACCCATACCGGAAGCTTATACTTGCCCACTTGACCCGAGCCCAAACCCAAACCCGACCCTACGAATTTGGGCAGGTTTTGGCATTGGACCGGGATACTTCGGGGCATGCACATGTATAAACTGAATTAATTTTTTTTAAAAAGTTGATTCTCACATTTAATCTCAACAAACTTAAACCTCCATTTCAGCATTAGCCACCTAAAATTGAAAAAAATAGTTCACTATGATTTAAGATTGTAACAACTATGCTGCATTAAGATTAATTACACCTCAGAGATGTATGAACTTTGCAGATCAATAACAAAGGACAATCATCATATCCTAGATTAAAATGACATAGTAGTGAAACCTACAAGCATAAGTTGCATACTTTGACATAAAAATGACTTAATGCATGTACTCACCTCACTTGGTAATTAATCACTAGAGAATTAAATACACATATATGTACATATTGGATGATTGTATATGTATGTATTACGTATGTGTACATCGTGTTTATTTGGGCTGGGTTACAGGCAATTTCCTAACCCAACCTGGATTCTTTTGAGGCAAAAATTTCAAACCCATATGGGTTCGGGTTTAGGAAATAAGGACCCGTGCCCAAAATTTGTTGGTATGGGTAAGGCGGGTTTGGGTGACACCTATCTGATTGATACCTCTATAGCCCATCGATTTTGGATGATTTTGAGGGATTTTGAAATTTTAGCCTTTATGCCCGACTTCGTGGGTTATGTAGTCCACCTATTTTTGGACGATTTTGAGCGATTATGAAACGTTTAGTATTTTCACCCGGTTTTGTGGGCACAGGTTTCATTATTTTAAGCGATTTCGTGGAATTCTGATATTTCATTATTTTCGTCCGGTTTCGTGGGTTATAGTCCACCGATTTTGGATGGTTTCGTTGATTTACCCAGCTGTGTGGCTTGTCCACTGATTTTGGATGATTTTGATGATATCTTACATTTCGGCATTTTCACTCTATTTACTGGGTTAGTCCACCAATTTTAGATGATTTCAAGAATTTCTGAAATTCCAACATTTCCCCTCAGTTTCATGGGGTTATAGGCCACCGATTTTTGACGATTACGAGGATTTCTAAAATCTTGGCATTTTCATCCTGTTTCGTGAGATACTGTCCATAATTTTGGACAATTTCAAGGATTTTAGAAATTTCGGCATTCTCGCCCAACTTTGTGGGTTATATATATAGTCCACTGATTTAGGATGATTTCAAGGATTTCTGAAATTTCATCATTTTTGCCCAGTTCTGTGGGTTATATAATCCACCACTCCCACTCCACCTATGGAAGGTTTCGAGGTATTATGAAATTCCAGCATTTAGACCCAGTTTCGTGGGTGCGGTAGCACCATGGCCCAGTTTCGGCATTTTCACCCGGTTAAAAAATTTCTGCATTCGGGAATTCTGAGACTACTACTACCATCTGCATGTGGAATAGAACCATGGAGAGCGTTACAGACTAGACGATCAGTGTAATGAGAGAACTTAAGTGAGGCAAGGTAGTATTACTCATATGGTGGGATGACTTTGAATCAATAAGCTAGGCATGTGACAATGAAAGTTGAGCAATACCTAGCATGGCTAAACTTGCGTGAGGAGAATGCTTCATACTCATCGTCAGTAAGGGAAACCTGATTGGCACTGCGGAGGCATCAATATAAGTTGGTAATTGACAAAGGTTTATTTTTCCAACTTCCACCAATGCCAACCAACATATTTTCATGAAATGTGCAGTAGTGTGGAATAGTACTCCTAGATTCATTTTTATACCTGAAACTAGGTAATTGATTGATTCAAATTACTGAAATACTGATGTTCTGCTGCAGCATGCAACTATGAGTCATTCCTGTACTGACATTTATCTCTGTGTCATAAGTTGTCTTAAATGTTTTGTGTGATTCTCGTTCATGAGCTCTACATTCTATTGTTTTACTCATTCCTGCTCTTGAAAAAAAAATGATATATCAGCTCATTGTTAAACTTTTTAAAATCTCCATGTTATCAACAGTGTGAGGAACTAGTGGAAGTCGGTGCTTCTGTTGGAGAAACTCCAGCAGCTGTAATCAGTAAAAGCAAATATACAATAGCAATGTTATCTGATCCAAAAGCTGCTCTCTCAGTAAGTAAAAATCATTTACTGGACACCAGTTTAGAAAATTTAAAAATTCCTTCTGTAACTTTTAATCTGAATTTTTGTTCAGGTTGTTTTTGACAAACATGGGGTGCTCGATACAATCTGTGAGGGAAAAGGTTACATTGACATGTCGACAGTTGATGCTGATACTTCTTCTAAAATAAGTGAGGTGTGTGAAAATATATTATTTTAAAACACAAACCAGATTTCATAATTGGTCAAAATCCACAAAAAAAGGTTAGGAAAAAAAATAATTCTTTTATTTTTCTTCAATATTTAGATATTTTTTCTTTCTAATATCTTATTTTCCTTAAATTGAGGGAAAATCTGTGAAGCCTTCCATGACTTTTAACCTCGACCTTCTACTTCTGATGTACTCCAAGTTCTTTTTCCGATATTTGAAAAGTTTGTTTAATTGTATATTGTAATTTTGTAATATAATCTGTGATATCTCATGTCTTTACCAACCCATTTATGAATATCATGATTGTTATATTGAGCCAAGTTTGTTTCTTCTACAACTAGCATCTCTTCAACTTCAGAGAACATGTGTATTTTACATGTCTAGATTCCATTGAGAAGTTAGCTGCCTATAAATGATTCTGATCAATGGGCAAACAAAATAATACGTACATGAACAATTTGACAGACATATAGTTTTAGATATTTGAAAACCAGTTAGAAACTAAACTACTTCAAACAATAAATGATCGTTAACATAGAAATCTTATAAAAGAAGTAGCTACTGAAGCATGCAAATGAATTTTCTATTAATATGGCTAACAACTGTCAACAGCATATATAAAGTCATCCACATTTGGTGTGACACTTTTATGTGATGTGGACTCAGTTTTTGTACTTTTGGTTGGGGCTCTTTTGAGCTCTATGTATATACCGAAAAAAATAATTTCATCCACATCTTATACCTATATTGAATTCCGAACAATGCGATAATAGCCATCATTTAAATATCTATGATTATGGTCTGTAATCGATTCTGCTTGTCTAAGCAATCAAATTATTCCTAGATTGATGTTTAAATAGAGGACTGAGAGGAATATATATTGACATATCTGGTGAACTCAGATACCTCCAGCATTAATGCTGCGATCATAACCTGATCTGATATAAGTACATAGCGAACGGCTTTGTTATGGAGTGTGACAAAGATCTTACTTCCATATGCATGAATATATAGCGGACCGTTATCTGGAAGACTGCATAGTGGAGTATGTAAACACTGGGGCAACAATTGATCCAAAATTTTATGAAATTTTTCCGTGTAATGTATGCATTGAATAAAAATCTTTGGCCTTTCGCATTTGAAGTTATTATTCTTTAATACATTGCTATCCAAGAATAGATGTTTTCCAGTACTACTGTCCCAATAATTTTATTGTGTTGAATAATAGTGCAGTCTATGCATTCTGACATTTGTTTTAAATAGAGTACACTTGTTATCCCAATGCTATCTCCTTCCCATAAAGCTTCCCTATTATAGACTAATTCTGTTCTTTTAATCCTACTCTATCCAGGCGATTACAGAGAAAGGTGGACAGTTTCTAGAAGCTCCCGTTTCGGGAAGCAAAAAGCCAGCTGAAGATGGTCAATTGGTCATACTTGCTGCAGGGGAAAAGGTAACTCTTTGCATGTTTAAATAAGTTTGTTACTGCATGTCTACTGCACGGGGTTAACATCATATTACTTTTGGTATAAATTTTAGATAAATTACTATATGATTGCTTTTAGTCAATGTTCTCGTTCTCATTGTTACGTTGTCTTTGAGGTTGTTCATGCCATTAAATCTCTTTTCAATTATTGGTATTCTGATTATTGCCGTATTTTCCTTTTGGATGTAACATACAACATTAATATAATCTTGCGGATACATGCATATTTGAATGGTTAAATTTTCAAGAACTTGCACACGTGTGTGCAGAGATACTATCTTACCATGCTACAAATAACTCTGCTCTTTAGTTTGCTTTGCTAAAAAATATGTCTTGTTCGTTCACGAGTTACGCTGAAATAATGAGAGCATTTATCAATTTTGTCTTTCGATTCCACACCAATCATCATGCCGCTAGCTTATTTGGTTCATCATCTGATGTATGTTGTGATTGCAGGCTTTATACGACGAAATCATTCCTGCTTTCAATGTATTAGGAAAGAAATCTTTCTTCTTAGGAGAGGTTGGGAACGGTGCAAGAATGAAGCTTGTTGTCAACATGATTATGGGCAGGTAGGTAATCAATTCAGTTAAAGTTTAAAATTCTGAATATATTTGAGATGAATATCACTGTAAGTATCTTGATTGTTGTTATTAAGAAAGTGAAAATTAAGCACAAGGTGCAAGGCGAGTGCCACTAGGGTCTCTTGGTAAGTCTCTTGGTAAGTCTCTTGGCTAGTTAGCAAGAGGTTGGGGGATGAAGCCCCGTTGCATTTTTTTTATCCCTTACTAATATAAAGATGTAGCGAGAGTGGGTGAGTGTGCATGGCTACAGCCTTGTTCAAAATAAATAAATAAATAAATAAATAAATATATATATATATATATATATATATAGAGAGAGAGAGAAATCTTCGGTTGCTCACTACTTTGGTGAGCACTCCGTGAGCACTCACAAAATAGAGCACCTATGACAAATCCGAACCGCTCATATTGTTCTATATACCTTAGATAGCCTAACAATAAAAAATCAAGTAATTTGAAGTTCATTTGCCCATGATTTACACCATTACAAAATTGTATGGCTGAAAATTCTAACAGCATAATGGATGGGCTGTATATATATGGGGTGCCACTTGACCGTAGTGTGCAACCGAAGATTTCTATATATATATATATATATATATATATATATATGGGGTGCCACTTGACCAAGGCCCTTTCTCTATCAAGAATTACCTTGTATGCCTGAGAGTGTATGTATCTCTCAGACCTTTCTTCTTTATGTAGCATGATGAATGCACTGTCTGAAGGACTCGCTTTAGCAGGAACAAGTGGACTGAGCGAGCATACACTTTTGGATGTTCTGGTAAGAAACTAAGGTACATTTGTAAAATATTCTTTTAGGAAAATCACAAGTTGACTCCTAGAGTCATCAAGATTTGTAAGCTACAAACAGAACGGCCTTCTCTTTGTATAGGACCTTGGAGCCATTGCAAACCCAATGTTTCGGATGAAGGGTCCTGGAATGATAAAGAGCAGTTACCCACCTGCCTTTCCTCTTAAGCATCAACAGAAGGATATGAGGCTAGCTCTTGCTCTTGGTGATGAAAATGCTGTCTCAATGCCTATTGCTGCTGCATCCAATGAGGTTCTCTCTCTCTCTCTCTCGGCAAACACGCACATATAAATATACTCTATTATGACTGAGTTTTTGTGTGTCATATTCAAGCACGGGCACACACATGAATTATTCAATAAATAGAAAAAGATGGTCTGTCAAATTTTTGGTTATATAGTAGCTTGGTGGAGAACCAAAGTTGATAATTCACTCTGTTCATATTGTTCATTGTAGAGTATTTAAAATAAAATACATATACATTTTGAAGAATAACTAGGATACCTGATGATGAACAATCTTGAATAGTATTTTCAGTTTTGGTTGTTTTAAATATCTAGATCATGACTGGAATAGATCATTCATTATAATTACTGTCTCAGTAATCAATTAACAACTCATTTTCCAGCAGTATATGGTGCATATATATAAAGTTTTAAAAATGCATGCTTGTTCATATATGGTGGTTTTTCTATGGCTGGCTATATCGTATAGTTTGTAGTGGGTATAATCAAACCTATGTGTATGTCCGCTCTATTTCTATGGCTGGCTATATCGTATAGTTTGTAGTGGGTATAATCAAACCAATGTAGTGCAGGCTCAACAATGTAAGTTGCAGACTGCAGTAAGGCCTACGAGATAGGTCTCTTCTGAATACAACATTTGATTTCATTAATTCGAATTGTCAACAACTTATGCTTCTGTTAATCCCTAGGTTTGCCGCATGTGGTGATGTTTATGATATCACTCGCTTTTCTCTCCGTTCTTTAATCTGCAGGCTTTTAAGAAGGCAAGAAACCTTGGGTTTGGAGACTTGGATTTCTCCGCAGTCTTTGAGGCAGTAAAGCCAACAGAGCCTTCAAAGGATGCATAGATTAGTATCAGAACAAACATCAGAGTACTTGGACACATTGTCGTGTTCTATCATTTACGCCTCCTGCAATTTGCTATCTTTAAAGATGATAGAAATCTCATCTTGTTGTCAATATAATACTGAAATACATTCAAGTCTATATTAGTTCAAGAGAAGAGAATTAAGTGATTTGTTGGAGTGAACCAGTAATATCTAATGATGGCTGAAAAATAACTCAAAAAGTTTGTGTTCGAGCCTGTTATTACTTTAAACAAAGTTTATGAGTGACTCCTCCCTACGATTTTGGGATTTTCTTAAAGATGACTTATTGGATATGTTTTCTGATCCGTACAGTGGTTGTTTTTCTTTTGATAGAATCAACTATGCTGACATTTTTAATTCCTAAGATTATTGGTGCTAACAAAGTTACAACATTTAGACCAATTACCTTGCTTAATGTGTTGTTTAAAATAGTTATGGAAGTGCTTGCTAATAGACCTAGTGTTGTTTTCTCTTCTTTGGTTAATTCTGTTAAAGATAGATTTATTTTTGATAATGTAGTATGCGCTTGAGATTATTTCGGGGTGCCATAATTCTCATACTGAAGGCATTTTATTAAAAATTGACTTTGAAAAAGTTCATGACAAAGTTGAATGACAATTTCTTTTTGATATTCTTATGAATAGAGGTTTTGGTTTACGCTAGATTTCTTGGATCACATTTAGCCTATTTGCGAGTACTTCTGTTATCGTCAATGGTGTTGAAAGTAACAAATTTAAATGCAAAAGAAGTCTTCAACAGGGTGATCCTATATCTTCTCTTTTATTCGTACTTGTTGTGGATGTTTTTAGTAAGATGTTATTGGAAGCTTGGAATTCTAGGGTTAGTAGATTTTAATGGCTTCAAAGATGTTTTAAACCTTCAATACACCGATGATATTATTCTTTTTGCTAAATCTAATGAGATTACTCTTCTCAACTTAAAACTCTTGCTCTATTTGTTTGAAAGTACTTCTGGTATGACCATTATTTTTTATAAAACTTCTGTTACTGTTTTTTTTTTGATAGAAGGGATGAAGTCCGAAGACTTCAGCCAAGATAAAATAAAAAGGAACCAGAGTTCATACAGACTCGAATGAGTGGTGGTCACAAAACAACCAAAACATCCTCAAACAGAGGATAAAAACACCACCAACTCACACCAAAGGTAACCTCATATAGAGGGGATAACAGTAAAAACAGAAATAAAAGTACTCAAGCAAGATAAAAGACGCAGCCCATAGCAAAGCCCTTAAGCAAAGCTCTCCGATCCCGAACTAGAAGAAGCCTGATTCGCGTGAGCTGTTTGTAAATTATGCACCAACAGAATCCAGTAACCAACTCCTGATGATAAGCAGACATATTAGTAATCGAGGTAAGAGTGTTGGAGACCAGAGCTTCCTCATCATCATGAACATCTTGAGCCTGAGCATCAATTGGAACTTCCACATCATCTTCAATCATAATTGCAGAAACAGGAGATGCTCCAGGAGCAGCTGCGGAACTCATCGCAGTGTGATCAGCAGACGTAGCAGAGTTGCTATTAACAGGAATGAATGACTTACAGGCATCAACCAGCTTGTTCACCTCCATCTTGACTCTCTTAGCAGGGGGAAGGATATCTGTCCAAGAGGAAACATAATAACATATGGAATCCAAAACCTTAACAATATCAACAGATTTTTTATTAAAAATTCTATTATTGCGCTCTAACCAAATAACCCAGATTAAAGCCATCATGGACATATCCTAGAGCAACAAATTTTCCTTTTTAATCCTCTTTTTCCTCCAAATACTCCACCAAGCCTTAATAGAAGGAGGGAATCCTCTAAATCTAAAGGCCACTTTGAAAATAAACCACACTTGTTTAACAAAATTGCATCTAAGGAAGATGTGACAAGCAGATTCATCTCCAGAACCGCACAAAACACATTTTTGACCCACAGCTAAATGTCTCTTATTTAAATTATCAACAGTGAGAAGGCGGTTATGAATAGTCAGCCAAACAAGAATTCTAACTTTAAGGGGAGCCACATTTTGCCAAATGAACTTATAGAAAGGACAAATCAAACCACCCGCATTTAAAAAATTATAAAAGGATTTAACTGTGAATAAACCAGAACTGGTCCATCTCCAAATAGATATATTCTGAGGTTGCCAATCATAATTACTAAGTAAATGAAGAAGAGAGTTAAAGTCATGAGTTTGTTGTAAAGAAAGATTTCTACGAAACTCAATATTCCAAACTTTACCATAACGATTAGTAGAATAAAGAGAAAAGACAGAAGCATTTGGCAAAGAAGCAATATTGAAAAGATCTGGAAATCTAGAGGAAAGGCTACAATTACCAATCCAAATGTCTGTCCAAAAACGAACATTCTTACCATCACCACAGATCTTTTGAATACCACACTTAAAAGGAGCCGCAGCTTTCCAAATTCCTTTCCAAAAAGAAGATCCCACAGAGGATGGAATATTAGGAAAATCACTGAGATTTCTTCTACGAAAGTATTTTCTCTTAACAACTCTAATCCAAACTTTATCTTCTGAGATAAGGCAATTCCACAGCCACTTGCCAAGAAGTGCTAAATTTTGATGACGAAGGTTAATAACACCTAAACCACCTTCAGACTTATTTTTACAAACCCTAGCCCAGTTCATAAGACATTTCCCCTGATCAGAATTCAATGAAGAACCAACCCAAAGAAATCTTCTTCTAAGAAGATCAATCTTTTTAATAACCCAAACAGGGACATAAAAGAAGGACATAAGATATAAAGGAATGCTAGAGATGATAGAATTAATGAGGATGAGTCTACCAGCTCTAGATAAAGATCTACCAGCCCAACAATGAAGCCTTTTTTTCAATTTTATCAATAACAGGGAACCAGTCTGATTTGTAGAGATTATCCATTCTCAGAGGGATGCCCAAATAGTTGAGGGGAAAGGATCCTTTAGGGCAGTTAAAGAAGGCAGAGATTTCTTCTTGCCTATTAGCATCACCTCCAATCCACATACAAGAAGATTTGGAAAAATTGATTTTCATACCAGAAACACTTTCAAAGCAGTAGAGAAGGAATTTGAGATTTCTAAGCATAATTCCATCACAAGAAGAGAAGAGAATAGTATCACCAGCATATTGTAAGTTAAGAACACCTCTAAAAGAAGGAAAGCCACCAATACCTTGAATAAAACCATTATCCCAAGCTTTAGAAAGCATACCATTGAAAACATCAGCAACCAGGACAAATAACAGAGGAGAGATAGGGTCACCTTGTCTAAGTCCTCTTTTACAAACAAATTTCCTACCCTCAGAGTTATTAATGATAACAGAAGAAATACCAGAATGAAGACTACTAAAGATCCAATTAATCCATTTGGGACCAAAACCTCTTGCAATAAAAACCTTCCTTAAAAAATTCCAATTCACTCTATCATAGGCTTTCTCAAAATCAAGTTTCAGAAGGATCCCTTCAGTGTGATCTTGATGAATAGAATGAATAGTTTCTTGAACCACAGCAACACTATCCAATATAAACCTATCCTTAATAAATCCTGATTGTGTAGAATCAACCAAAGATCCAATAACATTAGCAAGTCTATTTGCTAAAACTTTCATAATAATTTTAAATATAACATTCAGAAGACTAATAGGTCTGAATTGGGTGACCTTATTAGCCCCTGGACATTTGGGGATGAGAATAATATAAGCATAATTAATCCTAGAAAAATTAAGTGAGTTATCATAAAGTTCTTGAAACACACCAATAATATCCTCTTTAAAATCATTCCAGAAGAGTTTATAGCAGAAAGTAGGAATACCATCAGGGCCAGGAGCAGCCTCCAGAGGAAGGCCACAAACTGCTTGATAAATTTCATCTTCCAAAAATGGAGCTTCTAAGCAATCCAGATTTAAACGTTCAGAATGGGGATAGAGCTGATCCCAATTTATGTCTAAGAAAGTTCCACCAGGATCTCCCATAAGATTTTTATAGAAATTAAAAAATTCTTGATGAATCAGAGGAGGATCAGAAGTGAAATTACCATCAGATTGAATGGAGATAATATGATTCAATCTCTTCCTATGAGAAGCAAAATTGTGAAAGAATCTAGTATTGCCATCACCCAAAGTAAGCCATCTCACTTTAGCTCTTTGAAACCATTTGATTTTATCAAGTTCCAAAAGATGAAGATACTCTTTTTTCAGTTCTGATCTATTGATTCTGTCATCTGAGGAAAGAGGATTCTGTTCCTCCAAGACATCCAAATTGTTAATCTCATTTTTCAAAAAGCTTTTCCTTTCTTTCAAAGGACCAAATCTATCTTTAACCCACAGCTTACACCCAGCTTTAAGATTCTTAATTTTAGCTAGTAAACTTCTGAGACCAGCTTGGTTGAAATCATTAACTGAGCTTAAACAAGTAGAAATCATAGCCTTAAAAGGAGGATCTTCAAGCCAAAACTTCTCAAATTTAAAAGAGAGTGATTTAGGAGAAGGGGATGAGGAGGAGAGAATAAGAGGAACATGATCTGAGACAATATTAGGAGAAGCTTGAACAAAAGACAAAGGGAAGTCAGAATTCCAATCACAAGAGACCAAAAATCTATCAAGTTTCGCAAAGCTAGGAATTAATCTATTGTTAGACCATGTGAACTGTCTCCCTAAAATAGGATAGTCCACAAGACTAAGAGAATTAATAACATTGTTGAAGTTATCAGAATCAGATCTGTGGTGAGAGAAGCCATTTCTTTCAGAAACAAAACGAACAGCATTAAAATCCCCTCCAAAAATGACCCAACCATTCAAGACAGAATGCCATTGCTCAAATTCCTCCCAAAACTCATCCTTAAAAGATTGAGTACAAGGACCATAAACAGATATAAAAAGAAGTGAGCAGTTGAAAGCAAAACAATATAATTCCATAGCAAGAAAGAATCTCTTTTTGAAAACCTTAGAACACTTAAATAAATGATCCTTGAAACCAATAAGCATACCACCAGAGGCACCCTCAGAATCAAGAGAAACCCATTCAGTGATTATAGAGCCACCTAAAGATCTAAACAAAGAAGGAGAAGGAGAAGGTAATTTCGATTCTTGGATAGCAATAATATCAGATTGAGAAGACACAATAAAATCAAAGACAGCTAATCTCTTATCTTCACTACCTAAGCCTCTAATATTCCAGGTAGATATAATCATTGGAAACATTGAGACTTTCCTCTAATAATTTCCAAAGCCATAATTTTATTGAAATCTTCCTCCGAAAAATTAGACAAACCAGCACAAGAAGTAAAAGATTTTAAATAATCAGATGAAAAGGAATCAAAATGACATCTAAAAATAGAACCAAGACCAGTAGTACCTTCTGAAGGGGAAGCAACCACAGGGGCCGGAATCTCTAGGTTCCTGATCTTAGCAATAAGAGCCGCCTTCTGAAGGATAGGCTGATCACCATCAAGTCTTTGTTCAACTCTCAGACTCCTTCTGATGGGTCCTTCATATTTAGAGGAATGTTTTCTCTTTTTATAGACTTTAGAACAGGAGCTAACACATTTTTGCAGAAAATTAGGATCAAAGGTATCAGAAGGACCAGCATCAGAATCAGGATAACAAACAGCCAAAGGAATAGGGGTGTCAAAATCATCCACAACAGGAGGATCAGAATCCAAAGAGTTAACAACAGGACTATTGACATGACCATCATTTTCATCAGTAACAGTAGCAGGAATATTGTCAAAAACATCTGGAACATCAAAGTTAGGAACACTAAAAGGAAAACCACACACGATAGTATCAGCAGAGCTAGAATCGGGCTCATCTGGGCAAACCCAAGGAGAAACACACTTAGGATTAGTCAAAGAGAACTTTGGGAGGTAAAAACTAGGACAAGAAGAGATATTGTTAAAAAGACAGTCCATAGCAGAGGAAGGAGATAAACCAAATACCAGGGATTTAAAAAGATCTTTCCAAATAGATCCAAAAGGGAGAGACCGTTTAAGAAACAGAGAAGCTCTCAAGTGGGATTCATAAGCCAACATATCAAGATTACTATCAGAAAACTCCACCAAAGTATTCTTAGGAAGAGGAGGAGACACAATATGGGGTAACAAAACAGTTAAACTAAGATCAGCACTAGGAGCCACAGATAATGAAGGAACAGGAGCATCAACAATCTCCCCTTCCTCAGGAGAAACTTTCCTAACCCAAGAAGAGGACAATGCTTTACCCTTACCACCTTGAAACTTATCAGAACTAGATTTCTTAGGAAGGGGATTGGAAGAAGAAGAAAAACCTTGAGGTCTATTCATCGGGGCACTCCAAGAATCCCATTTATTATCCCCCGCCTTAGAATGAACAGGATTAGAAGAGGACGATTGTTTCAGTTCCTGTTGGGGAAAGTCAGGGTAAGTAACAACAACTTTGAAGGCTCTAGAACCAACCCAAAGGATATAGTCAAAGATAAGAGGCGCTGAGGAACAACGAAGAAAATCAGCAATAACTTCCAAATGCCCAATGCTAAGTCTGTTTTTAGCAGAGAAACCAACAAAATTGCCAATACAGCGAGAAACATGACTAAAAGAGGCAAAGGATTCACAATAAGGAGGGATACCAGACAAAATAGCTCTTGTCTTAACCAGACCAAGAGAACGATTCGAGATACCAAATTGGGACCAATTCTTAACAGTGAAAGAAGCCCTACCAAACTTAAGCTCTTGCCCTTTGAGGTTTTTAAGACATTTGATATTAGGACATTTGCAAATAAAGTCCCCATTGGGAAGCATCCAGAGGCCCCAATCCCAACCCGGAATTTGAAAACGAGCATCGAGGAAATTAACAAGGTCAGGGGCAGTAATAAAACCAGAAATAACAGAATTGACTTCTTCAGTATTTAACAAAAGACATCTATCCTTCATTTCTTGCGAGAACTCGCAATAAACTTCAACTTTAGAATCACTAAGTGAATCAGCATGAGATAAACGAGGGACCTCAGAAGAAGGAGGAGAATTACCAGATAAAGGAACAGAAGAACCAGACGAAGGAGGAACAGAGGGAGAAAGGAAAGAAGGAGGAGGACCCAAAAGACTACCTGAACCCACCATCCTGTTGTCCCAAGCCCTAGCCACCAACGATGCCGTTTCCGTCACCTTCTGGTCTAAAGATTGAATAGCTGAAGACTCTAATCCAGAAGATGGGTTTTGATTAAAACCACCCCCTGAACCAGATCTACCAGCGCCAAAAGGGAAAAGACCACCAGAGGATCCCGATCTATCACCACCCGTTCTCCCCCTACCCCCACCAAACTTATGAGAAGGACAGATATTCTGATGGTGACCTTTACCCCCGCATGCATGACAAATGATCATGTTGCGACACTCCCTTTTGAAATGGCCTTTTTCCAGGCAGTTAAAACACCAATTAGAAAGAGAGGAGGGAGAGGAAGAAGAAACCCTAGGAGAACGAGAATTAGAAACCTTAGGAGAAGAAGAAGTGGAAAAGCCAGAGGAAACAGATATAGGCTTCAAACCCAAGAGAGGGCTTGAAAAAGAACTAATCGTGAGGTCTTTTTTGAAAACCTCCACCCAACTTTTGCCTTCTGACGCACCAAGAAACGAGGCATTTCTGACTTTGGCTCCAAAAGTATCGAAAGATGGAGAGGTTCTGGGGTTCTGTTCCCCAAGCACCCACTCATTACAACCCCTAGGATTCTGTTCCCTAGAGTCATACAAACCACACCCAACTGGAAGATCACGTGAAGAGCACGTGGATAGAAGATGAAGAGCGTGAGGAGAAAGTTCATTAATCAGATTAGGAAGAGGTGGAGATGAGGGAGATGAACATTGGAGACTCGAAGAGGTCTTTTCTTGATTCAAGAAATCCATTCTTGAACGAAATGTTGCCACATATACCATCTGTTACTTGACTTGGTGGATCAAATAGTAGACTGATAAAGGTTGCTAACTTTTTTCAATTGGAAAGCTTCCTCCTTTCCTATTAATTATTTGGGCATTCCTTTGAGATTAGGTAAATTACATAAATAAGACTGATTACCTATGACTGATAAAGTTGAATCTAGATTAAATGCTTGGGCTGATAGGCAACTTTCAAGAGAAGGGAGACTTATTATAGTTAACTCTATCATTTCTTCTATCCCTCTTTATATGATGTCTTATTTTTATGTTTCTTCTTGGGTGATTAAACGTATTGACAAAATCAAAAGAAAATTCTTTTGGTCTGGTTCCTCTTCTACTTCTTTAGGGAAACATCTTTGTAATTGGACTAGAGTTTGTAAATCTTTAAAAAAAAGTTGTCTTGGTATTCTAAATTTAGACACCAAAATTTGGCCATTCTTGGTAAACGGAGTTGGAAGGTTCTTAAGCAAGGTGACCTTACTTGGATTGGACTAGTAAAAAATAAGTATCATAGAAAGAATGAGGTTTGGGATTTGCACACCAAGCTTTCCATCAAAGCATCTTCTTTTTAGAAGGGTGTTTGAAAAGCATCTGAACCTTAAATGTGGATTACAGAAAATATGTAGTGATGCTTCTATTGTTAGGTTTTGGATTGGTAGTAATAAGCTTTTTGTTTTATTTTGTGGCTGCCTTATTATCTATTCATAATAATAAGAGAGATTGGCAAATTCCTTTTAGAAGAAACCTTTCTTTGCACCAGCATTTTGGTTACATTAGATTACTTGTCTTATTTGGTTCTTATCAGTGGCAAATCAGAGATGGTGTTAGATGGAGATGGTCTAACACTGGTACTTATACTGTTAAATTATTTTATACATTTCTTAATTGTGGGGGTGTTATTTCACCTTAATTTTTATAAACACATATGTCAGAATATTGCTCCTTTGAAAGCAAGGATTATTATTTGGTTAGCCGTTCACAATAAATTGTTGATTGTTGATTGTTGATAATATTTACGAGAGGAATCTTGCACATGGTCAAAAGTGTATTTTTTGTCAATCTCATGAAGAAATCTCTAGCAACATTTTCATTCATTGTCCCTTAATCAAACATATTTTGTTTATTTGTAAAAGTGCATGAAAGGAAACCAGGCGCTATGACTACTTGGAGGCAGTGGCGGAGCCGCACCCAAGCCAGAGTGAGCTGCCGCTCTCCCTGAGTTTGTGCCGGCCCTTTCTATAGGTGCAGTTTTTTATATATTTTAAAATGGAAGTCCATGCAGCGCTCCACCTGAGCGTGGCTCACAAGTAAAGGTCCATACAATCGTTCCTCACGCCACCCGACCCGCTCCCTCGTCTTCTGCTGCTTGCTTCTTCTTCGTCTAGTTCTTGTGATTTCGCTCCCGCTGGATGGAAATCCTGGCTCCACCACTACTTGAAGGAAAAGAAGAATTAAGAGTTCTATTAGTTTGACTTGGGATTTAGCTATGATGACTTTGAATTTGGAGCATTTGCCATGGACGGAGTATAAGATTTTTCACCAACAAATTTCATTCTATTAACAAAATAATGGAGGACTTTTTATATTTCATTCATTTTTTGTCTGAAATTTTTCCTGCTCATAAAAGAGCTATGCTTAAATTCGATGCACTTGTTGCAATGGTGGTATTATTGATCAGGGTCGGCCCCACCTTGAGGTCGGTGAGGCGGTCGCCTTAGGCCTCCGATTTTTTTGCACTTTTAAAGGCCCCCAAATGTAAATTTCCCTTGTAAATATAGACACGTATTTTGTGCGTAAAAAAATTATATTGTAATTAGGGGCTCCAAAAATAATTATTTGGGCCTTTCGCCTTGGGCCCCCGGAACTCAGGGCCGGCCCTGTTATTGATCCAAAGCATGTAATATGTTTGGTTATTGAATGAAGCAAACATGTAATATATATGTAGTCTGACTAATTGTGCTTATCATAGCTTTTCTTTTTTAATCTAATGAAATGAATTTGCTTCTTAGATGCATGTGATGTCTCAATTTTGTTATGATAGCTTATTGAAATGCAAGAAGAGATCATCAGGTAACAAATTTCTGCATATCCTCGTCATTAATATAACATGATATGATTATCTTTCTTTGACTGTAGAGGAAGGGAAAGAAGTAATTGTATGTTTTTTTTTTAAATTTTAAAAAAGGATAACTCTGGGGGATAGGTCTAATCTACAGTTGGGTCAATCAATCTCGATCTCCTCATCGTCATAGTCGGAGGTGCCTGCGATATGGTCCCTGGTTCTTGTTGCTGCTAACTCTGATCAGAAGGAAATCAGAATGGTAACTGGAAGTTGATGTACGTTGGTGATGTTGGACACTTATCCCTACAAGGCAATGCAACCTTGCCTCTCCATTGACTTGCAAAAGATAGAATATACTAGTATGTCATTGCTATCTAAAAAATAATTGGTTGTGCTCAATTCATGATATGTTCACGAGGCAATATTCTATACAAATATTCTACTTATACAATTCATATGTCCATTTTTTTTTTCTTTCTTTCTTGGTTCTAGGGAACATTCCTTAGGCATTAGGATAACTTATCTGTATTTGTTTCCAATAAATAAAAACACTGATTACCTTATTTGAAGGCAAGTTTCCTGTCCAATTGTCCACACAAAGCATAATCAAATTGCAGATGATGTAAAGTATATCTTGTACATAGACCATCTCCTTAAAACTATCAAATATATATATATATATATAAACAATTTAATGAAAACAATAATATATCAAAATTTAAAAATCATAAGGGAGGATACTAAGTTTACTTTCAGTCATCCTAGCTCTTCTAGAGCAAGCTACTCAGTTACCCACAACATCACAGAACCCTCAAATAACAAAATTAGAGACTCAGCTCCCTTATTTATAACAGATCAGATTCTCAGTATCTCAGAAGTCCTAAAACTATATTGCAATCCAAAATAGGTAGCACAACTAGGAGAACTATAGCAGTAGCACCCAAAATGGTGTGACATGGCCTGCCTCTAGTTGAAGATAACATGCATCTAGAGAAATCACCACCGCATGCATAGGGGTTTAGCTGCATGCAGTCCCTCCCTGTAACAATTCAGTAGCTAGCCCCAGCATTCATCACAGATTCACGGCCCCGACCACGGAAAGCCAAGAAGAGAAGAAGTGAATTACATATCTCTATTAAATCTTAAACATATATGAATTCATGAGAGATCGAATTTAGTCATTGTGACTGACTCAAATATGGATCAAATTAATATTCAGTAATTTTATTTATCTTGGTACAGTACTCCACAATGTAACGTATAATATAGATCGATCGAAATCCGCAACACGGTTTTCCCCTCAGTTTTCAAGAAGATTATGCAAGAAGATGCATCCTTCCCATCAGTTTTTTCTCCTCATTACGGACCAACTAGCCCCGTTTTTTTTTTCTTTTTTCTTTATATATATATATATATATATATAAATATAAAGATGACCCAGTCATCGCTTCATTAATACGATATTAAAGAAACATAGTAGTACTAATTACAACAAGTCCAAAATACCATCTCTGTCCTCCTAACAACGAACATACATAAAATAGAAAAACAGAAAAGCAGAAATTAAGATACAAGGACTGTAGACACGCCCCACCATTTCTTCATCCAACTCCTGCAGTAGTTGGGTCCCAAAATCCTTTCCATGCTACCTCTCGCATCCAAAGCAAAGGAACACGTCGATCCCTCCCTGGCTTGCTCTCCCTCCATGAGACCTACTCCTCATCTCCCATCCGCAACCTTTTAATAGTACCCCAATTATCTGTCCAATCATTAGTTAGCGTCCAAATTTTATGCATGAGAGTAGAAAAAACCCAGTGTTATCTATGACTTTGTCACTATAATTTTCTTTTCTTTTTACAAAGGTTGGCAAATACATATGTCATGTTAATATTTGTAACTATATATATATATATATATATATATATATATATATATGCATGATTGATGCATGTCTCTAATTAATAACAAATTTTCTCCAGCAAAAATCCACCTCTCCCTCACATTGACTTTATAAAAGTAATATTTCCATGCCTTCATCATTTAAGTAATTGCTTGTGTGATGTTCCTTTCTTATCTTCACTTGAATAAAATTGATAACGATATAAATGTCATATGCATGCTTCCACGCTTGTGGGCCCCACATCCACCATTGAGTGTTTCTTTTGCTCTAATCTACGGCAAACAAAAGAGACACCGATCGACTTGTTGAAGATTTGGTAGGGTTGCATTGCTTAAGCTACTAATACTCACTATCTCAATTTCAATGAAAATTGGGTAGCAGTGGCATGCTCCTCGGAGTAGCTCAGGAATTTTCCATAAATAGTTTTCACTTGGAAAACTTGGGAAACTCGATTGCTTTTAGAAACAACAACTTTACTGATACTTCTGACTAGCATGTATGGTTCTTCTAAATTTTTGCAATATTTTTTACATTTTGAACATTTGACTAAACTATAATTCATATACCCAAAATTGCTTTTTAAATCTTTTTCCTTTTCATATATAGAGGTTTCTTTTTTTTCATTTGGAGAAATTTTCATACATAGAGGTTGTTCAATTTTATATATATATATAGCTTGCTTTCTAAATTAGGACCACATGCAAATGACCACTTTTTAAAGTGAAAGTATCACAACTTTTCCCCTACAAAAGTAGGAGAGTTCTATATAGTTTCTTTCTTCCTATTGTTAATTGCTCCAATTAATTTTGGTTTTCTTTTAATTGATATAAGACAAGACACATTGACTTTACATGGGACCAAAGGGTTGAGTCAATTAGATAAAGTTAAGACCTTATTTGGAGTCTAATTAATTGCATTTGGACTCTAATCCTTCTCTTGTCTTTTCTTTTTCATAACAAATTGATTCCACCTCAAAAGCTCTCTTCTAGAAGGCCTACCTTGTAGGAGCTTCTCTTTTCCCTCTTCTACTTGTGTGTTGTTGCATGATGGCATGGAGTCTATTATGCCAAAATTTTCCATTGCTCAACTTCGAGACCTTGATGTGTATGATTTAACCTTTTAAAATTATGTCAATATCAATATATGGGTTGAATTTGAATATATGCATATATAGTGTTTGATTGGCATAGAGGACATTAAGAAAATCAAACTATTGAGTATAACTCGTAAAAAACGAAAAGATAAAAATTCGAATAAAGGAATATTGTGTAGCCTTGAATTTGATAGCTCTCCAACAATTGTTGTTCGAAAGAAGAAAAAAAATGAGGAAAAAGATACATAGTCACCATGTTTTATTAATAAAAAGTTAACAAAACAAACTCAAAGTAGTGGGCTAAAAGTTGTTTGAAAAATTCCAAATGACACTTTCATCTGTGAATTTTGTCTTTTGAACCCATGATCTTAAAAGTGAGAGTACATACTGCAAGTAGTTTCATCGATTAACATTTAAGTTGTGCATAAACATGTTCATATTGATGAACCTTGATGGTTTACACCTAGTGCAAGAGAATATATTGGGCATAATGTACATTGGTAAAATAAGTTCAGTTATTTAACTCCATGGTATCAAGGCTGTTTACTAGAAACTACCCAAGATTATAAAATGCAATACAATAATATTTTCTATAAAATACTTGTATATATCTCATGCATGACTTAAAAATGAGACTATCCTCAACGCATCTGCTCTAGGGTTTGTTCAAACTTCAAAAGTTCAAAGGAGAAAGATCACCTAAAGATTTCCTGACAGAATAAAAAAACACTGTATCATTTACTTTAAAAACTGTTCCCTATGTTTCAGGTTGTTGTTTTCAAAAGATGTTAAACAATATTCAGGTAGGAAATCAATAAAATAATGTATGTCCCAACTTCTTTAGCACCAATAATGTTAGATATTGTATTGTATATTTAGTCCCATATTGAATTATGTATTAGTTTAGTATCATCAACAACTCAAGCACCGAAACCAACTTCCAGCACCGAAGCCCGTCACTCTCCCTGTCCGACCTGACTCCACTCACTTCTTCAAATCCTAGCCGAACCCTACTGTCGTCAACTAAACCGCCACGGCCTCTCATCTCCAACCCTAACACCCCTCTTTCTGGTTTTCAAAACCCGTTACCCAAACCGGTTACCCGTCACCCATTACCCGTTACCCAACCCCAAAATCACAACCAAACAAGTTACCCAAACCCGTTTTCTAGTTAAATAAATAAATAAAATAAACGTGATAACCTAACCCAACCCAACACCCGATATCCCAACCCAAAACCCAATCCCACCACCCAAACCCATTATCCAAACCCACTACCCAAATTCGATATGTGCTTGCGGTTTGCTATTGTTTGCTAGTGCTGCTTTCATAGTCGTCACTGCCGCCGTCGCCGCCGGTTGTCAAAAAAAAATTAAAAAAATCATTTTTTTTTGCAAGCACTCTTTCTTCTCCAATGGAACATCAGTCTCACCGGTCTCTTTCATTCTCCACCGACTTCTCCGCTGCTACATCTTCACTCCCTCTCACATTCTGAATTTCCTCCAGATTCAGATAGATACAGTATCGCCATCATCCTGATTCCGGCCTCCTCCCTCCTCCCAGCATCATCCCTAACTTTGCCCCACCATTTCTTCTGCCACCGGTAGCACCATCCAACTCCCTATTCCGATTTCGATACCAGCATTCCCGACCTCACTTTTGTTGACTATTGATTTGGTGTGCACAAAACGTGCTCACTTGTACTAATAAGTTTGAATTTAGTATGTCAGATTTTCAGGATTAATTAATATCAAAAAGAGATCCAAGAAAGATTCACAAATATACAAACAAGGGAAGCAATAAAGGGAGATTGCATATACAAGCAAAAGAGGAAAGAGCTCTCAATTAATTGGTCTCCAAGCAATCTATCAAGTCTAGATTTTTAGCATTATTTTCGTGAGATATTTGTTATAATTGATTGATTAAAGAGAGATGAGTTTATGGTAAGAAAACAAAGTGGATTCGATCTATACAGCCACGGTCCGGCCGACCGTCGCAGTCGACCGTAACTTTTATTGGCAAAGACAGCGGTCGACCTTTCATCTCTCTCGCTACGCCAGAGAGCTGAACGATCGACCGCACATTTTGACCGGTCGACCGCAACTTGGCTGTATGTCTTTTTGGAATGTATCGTTGCCTCTTTTGATCGATACGCTTCCTCTTCTATTAAATAGAACGAATCCACTGTATCTTCTTCACCTATTCCTTCTGAGAAAATTACTTTGAACTAATCTCTTGATAATCAATCTGAGTGTGAGCGTTGAATTGGTTGTATTCTTTAGTGAAGATCTCAAACGATCTTGAGTTTTATTTTTTTTTCTTTTCCACTTCGGTGAGATTGACGGGACTTGGATTAGAAGTTCTGTGGGTGTAATAGGTCTCTCGGCCTAAATCCGAGAATCACTGTACTAAGGATTTTTGAGTATAGTGGAACGCTTGTAGCGGAGAATTGCTACAAGTAGGTGGTGTGGACGTAGACTTGAGAGTCGAACCACGTTATATCGCTGCGTCATCTGAGTTTGCTTTTCTTGTCTCTCTCGCATTACTTTAATTTACCTTACTTTAGTTCTTTAATTTTTAATTCCGCACGATCACCCTATTCACTCCCCCCCCAAGGGTGATTCACAACTTTCATCCCTACCACAGCGACACTAGTCTCATTCCTCCTCGCCGCACTTCTACCCTTACATCCTCGGCCATGACCATTACTCTAGTCTTGAAGACTCCTGCTGATTGGGCTAATCTTTAGCATCATCTCGCTGAGCTGGAACTCCAGCTCTTGGGTCAGTCTGTCATTGCTGGCCCCTCTGCCCCTGCATTCTCTGTTACTCCCGGTATGAACTCTTCCTGAATTTTAGATTCTGGTGCATTACATCATATTACTAGTAATCATACATTATTCACCACCAGCACTGTACTTCCCTTTCACTCTCCATCACTCCACACTGCCGATGGCTCACAACTTATCACTACACACTCAGAGTCTATTAGCTCTCCCACTCCCACATTGCCTTATGTTCTTTATGCTCCTCATTTATCCATGAACCTTATTTTTATTAGTGCGCTATGTGATAGTGGTCTTGTCATTACATTTGATTCTTTAGGTTGCTCTGTTACCATTTCACACACTGATTAGGAGTTTGGACGTGCTAGTTGATAGGATCGCCTATATCATCTAGATTTTCTTCATGACCATAAATCTTATCTTCATTTTGCTGGTGTTGTGTTATCCGATGCTGATCTGTGCCACAGACATTTAGGACATATTAGTGAGTCTCAACTCAAAACTTTAGCTCAAAGTGGTGCCCTTGGTTCTCTTATTTTTACTCATTTGTCTGATTGTCAGGATTGTCATTTGGCTAAACACATAGCACTCCCTTTTAATCACAAAAGCACCTTTCAAACCACCCATCCTTTTCAACTTATTCACTTTGACATATTGGGACCATCTCCTAAACCTTATCACAAAGGTTATCTCTATTATATTAGTTTCATCGATGACATTACTAGATACGCATGCGTGTTTCGTATCCGCCAACACTCTGAAATACATGATATTTACCAATTCTTTACGAACATGGTTCACACACGGTTTGATGTGTGTATCAAAATATTTTGCTCAGACAGTGCACGTGAGTACACTTCCACTGCTATGAGATCGATCATTCAATCTCATGGTACACTCTTTTAGCAATCATGTCTTCACATACATGAACAGAATAGTGTAGTATAACGCAAGCATCGTCACATCCTTGATCGGCTCGTACTCTTCTACTCTCCTTTTCTGTTCCTCGTTCTTTTTTGGCTAAAGCTGTCATGACGTCTGTTAGTCTCATTAACATCACTCATTCGTCTACCCTATCTGGCACATCACCTCATGAGGCTCTTCGTCACTCACCGTTGGACTACAATATGCTCTGTATTTTTTGGTACACCTGTTATGTCCTACTCCCTTCCACTGAGCGCACGAAGCTCACCGCTCGAGCTACTAAGTGTGTTCATCTAGGTCTCAGTCCAGAACATAAAAGATATCGTTGTTTTGATCCTGTGGCGGGTTGTGTTCGTATTTTTCGACATGTCTCCTTTGTGGAAGGCTCTCCTTACTCCTTGACTTCTCCCGAGGAAACTAGTTTTCTCGATTCTCCTGTAGTTGGGCCTATCTCCCCGGCCCTACCTTCACACATTTCATATGATCCCACCCCTTTGGTTCCTTCCCCACCTCATATTGTCGTTCCACCTATTTTTCCTCTTACAGGAAAACCACCTGCATCCCCACAGCATCCTCCACCTTCACCACCTGCATCCCCACAGCTGCATGCACCCACTCCACCTATCTCACCCCCACACATTGCCCATCCACTATTGGTTCGTCAGTCTACACGTTCTACCTTAGGCATCCCACCAGCTCTCTACATACCTGATGCCACTGGTCCCTCTGACCAATTTGGCTTTGCCACTCTTGCCTTCTACTCACCACAGTTTCATGCATATCTCACTGCTATACACTCCACACGTGAGCCCAGAACCTATCAGGAAGCGATTCAATTTCCCAATGGCGGGAAGCTATTGCAAAGGAGTTTCGTGCATTTGATCAGACTAGCACTTAGGGTGTTGTTCCACTGCTTGTGGGCGTTCAGCCTGTAGCTGCAAGTGGGTCTTCAATGTCAAATATCGACCTGATGGCTCCATTGAGCGGCACAAGGCTCATTTAGTTGCTTGAGGATTTACTCAGGAGCATGACATTGATTATGATAAGACTTTTGCCCCAGTTGCATAGATAACTACAGTTCACACTCTCCTTGTCGTTGCCTCTGTTCGTCAGTGGCCGTTATACCAGATGGATGTGAAAAATGCATTTCTTCATGGTACATTATTTGATGTTGTTTACATGCATTCTCTTTCTGGCCTTATCACTCCTCGTCATGTTTGTCGTCTCAGTCGAGTTATGTATGGCCTGAAACAGGCCCCTCGAGCTTGGTTTGAGTGTTTTCACCGTGTCATCACTCAGGCTGATTTCAGTTAGAGTTCATAGGATCACTCTATGTTTATATGGTCTTCACCGCAGGGGGGTACTTCTACTATTATATGTTGATGATATGATTATTACTGGGGATGACTCCGCAGGTATTGCATCCACCCAAAACTACCTTCACTAGCTATTCCATATGAAATATCTTGGTAGACTACGCTACTTTTTGGGTCTAGAGATTGCCCATGGATCTCGGGGTATACTCATTTCTCAACAGAAATACACGTCATATATTATCTCTGCTGCATGTCTCTCTGACAGTCGATCAGTCGATACTTCCTTAGAGCTTCATGTGAAGCTTCATCCCACAGATGGAGAGCTCCTTCCCGATCCTACTAGATACATGCAGATTGTTGGGCATGCTTTTCTACTTATGACCAAATTCGATATTGCCCATGTAGTCAGTGTTATTAGTCAGTTTGTTTCTGCTCCTACATCAATTCACTACAGTGCTCACCTTCGGATCCTCATGTATCTTCGAGGCACTATCACTCGCTCATTTTTCATGTTTTCTACATCAAAACTAGAGCTTAGTGCATATTCTGATTTAAACTGGGCGGATGATCCTACTACCAGACAGTCTACCATAGGTTTCTATCCATTTCTTGGTGATTCGCTGATCTCATGACGAAGCAAGAAACATGCAGTTGTTGCATGTTCTTCCACCGAAGCTAAATACAGAGCAATGACTGCTACTACTAGAGAGATTTTTCATGTTCGCTGGTTGTTATCAGATATGGGTGTCACTCTCACAGGAGTTACTCATCTTCATTGTGATAATGGGAGTGCATTGCACATTGCAAGTAACCCGGTCTTCCATGAGCGAACAAAGCACATAGAGATAGATTGTTACTATGTTCGTGAGCGCTTTGAAGCAATGACAATTTCCCTCCATTCTCTTACATCTTCACAACAGACAGCAGACTCCTTTACCAAATCCCACAATATTAAAAGATTGTGTTACTTGGTGGGCAAACTCACACTGTTCGACTCACCGTGAGTTTGAGAGAGGGTGTTAGATATTGTATTGTATATTTAGTCTCATATTGGGTTATGTATCAGTTTAGTATTTGGTTTTCTTATATATACTAGTATATCGCACGTGCGATGCACGTGCGATATAATACATATATTATATATAACATGCGATGTATTTTTTAAAAATATGTATTATACACGTGCAACGAAAAGGACAAAAAAAATCTTCGTATTATACACGTGCGTTGCACGTGGGAAAAATGGGGAGGGGGAATGAAAAGGACGGAAAAAAAAAATCTACCAACACGTGCGTCGCACGGGTCTCCCATTATATTATATTATATATATATATATATATATATATATATATATATATATATACATACACGTGCTTTGCACGTGGGAGATTTTTTTTTTGAGGGGGGAATGAAAAGGGAAAAAAATTACGTGATTTGCACGTGGGGAAATTTTTTTTTGGTGGGGGGAAATGAAAACGGCAAAAAAAAAAAATTTTACCAACACGTGCGTCGCACGGGTTGGGTTAAGGACTAAGGGCTTCTCCCATTATAGTAGTAGAGATAAGAGTCATTGTACTTAGTTATAATCAATCCAATAATATTTTCCGATCTCTTTGTTAACCTTAACAAATACAATATCTATATAATACAACACAAATAAAGTTATCAAGTGGCTTTCATTCAATAGGGTTGAAATCAATGGTTCAGATCTAACCTCACAAAACATATTTTCTCGCCCTAAAGTCCCCTCCACCCCCCCACCCAAAAAAAAAAAAAAAAAAAAAACTCAATTTCAAATTCCCCCAAAACAACTCCTTTATTTATTTATTTATTTATTTATTTCTCTCTCTCTCTCTCTTTCTCTCTCTCTCTCATTCTCTCTTTATTTACTCAGAAATTTATATTTTCAAATTTTTTATGCATTTCTTATTGCTCATGTTACATTGAAAATAGCAAACATCTCATCAACAGTTAAATTTCATCATTTTCCATACTCAAAGTTCTAAGAAGTTGGATTTTACACCCTCATTTATAATTATTTTTCAACATAAATTAATAGAAACATGGATTTTTATTTAGAACTAATTATTGTTCACTTTTCAAACTTGAGCTACATAATTGTTGTTTTACTGTTTACAAGACTTTCATATGCTGTATCTTTTCGAAGCACGTGCCTACGGACAAATCCAGTACTACTATAAGTTATGTGCTTCTAGAAGCTGAATCCCACAAAAAGCATCTGAATATCCTCCTCCTCCAACTACTCCGCATGGGATATGATTTGTATAATCTCACAAAGATACAAAATTTCCTGCATTAATGCATGAGATTCATTATCATAATGATGTTCTAGAATTAGAAACTGTCGGTGATTAGTTAAGTATCATATCTTCGTTGTCTAATTATTTTTTATTTTCGATAGAATTGTAATCTAATTAATTGATTAAGTGAAATGCATCCCAAGTGTTCCTCAAAAGCTTCACATAATTCAAAATCAGAGGAAATTTAGTCATTGATAGCTAGCTAGTGGAACTATTTTAGAGTGAACTTTATTCACTCATCCATATAATAAAATATAATAAAATACAGAGAAAGCTATCAAGTGGTTCTCCTTCAATTCCCTCAAAATTAAAGGTCCAAATAAAACTTCACAAAACATGTTTTTCTTCCAAAACTCAATTTTAAATCCCGCCCAAAAACAACTCATTTATTTATTTAATTATCTCTCTCTCTCTCTCTCTCTCTCTCTCTCTCTCGCTCTCTCTCTCTCTCTCTCTATATATATATATATGGGTAAAAGGGATATGAGCAACTTGCTCATTTAGTAAATGAGCAATTGATTATGTGGCATGCATGTGATACATTGGACAACTAACATTTTTAATGATTTTCCAATCACATATATGCCACATCATCAATTGCTTATTTACTAAATGAGCAAGTTGCTCATACCCCGTTTTCCCTATATATATATATATATATATATATAGAAACATGAACTTTATAACACAATTTATAATTATTTTTCACCATATACTAATGGAAACATGGATTTTTTTATTTACAACTAATCATTATCATACTATTCAAACTTCAGCTACATAATTGTTGATTTACTGTTTACAAGACTTTTCATATGCTGTATCGTTCTAAAGACGTGCCGTAGGCACGTGGCCACGGGCAAATCTAGTGTAACTATATGATTTAGACGTACAAGAGATTTTAATTGGAGTTAGAACTTTTTCCACCTTTAAATTACTTGGAAGTGTCAGCAATTTTTTCCGGTTTTACTGGTTATAGTCTATCAATCTAGAACAATTTTGAGAATGTCTAAAATTTTGGCATTTTCGCTCGTTTTTATGGGTAAGTCTACCGGTTTTGAATGATTTAATAATTTTTAAAATTTCGGCATTTTCTGAAACTCTGTATCGCAGATTATAGTCCATTAATTTTCAGTCCATCAATTTTGGACAATTTCGATGATTTTTGGAATTTCGGTATTATGGTCCACAAATTTTGGATGATTTTAATGGTTTCCAGAAGTTCTAGTTTTATTGTCCGGTTTTGTTGGTTGTAGTCCACAAATTTTGAACAATTTCAATAAATTCTGAAATTTTGGCATTTTCGACCTAGTTCGTAGGTCCACTAATTTTGAACGATTTCAATGAATTCTGAAATTTTGGCATTTTCATAATATTTATGAGTCAGAGGATTTTGGACGATTTCAAGGAATGATGAAATTTCTACATTTTTTCATGGTTTCACGGGTTATGGCCCACAAATTTGAAGGATTTTGAGGCTTTCTGAAATTTTGGCAATTTCACCTGGATTCGTGGGTTATAGTCCATCAATTTTTTTTTCTTGTTTTTTTTCCTTTTGCGAGGGTTTTTTAATTTTTGGCATCTCTCCCCGGTTTCATGGATTTATAAATTATAATCCACCCATTTTGTACAAATTTGAAGATATATGAAATTTCGGCATTATGCCCGACTTCGTGGGGTTATTGTCTCACCAACTATAGATGATTTTGAGGATTTCCGAAATTTTGACATTTTTGCTCGATTTCGTGGGATTGTCCACAAATTTCAGACGATTTCAAGTATTTATGCAATTTGCTCATTTTCCCCTTATAAATCCACTGATTTGGGACAATTTCGAGGTTTTATGAAATTTCAACAATTTTTCTATATTTCGTACATTATATATAGTGCTCCAATTTTGAATGATTTCAATATTTTTGCTCGATTTCAAGGGTTATGGTCCAAATTTTTGACAATTTTGATGATTTCTTAAATTTCAGTATTTTTACCCGGTTTTGTGCATAGCCCATCGATTATGGACAATTTCGAGGGTTTTTTAATTTTTGGCATTTTTTCTCGTTTTCGTGGGTATAAAGTCCACTAATTTTAGTCGATTTTGAGAGTTTCTGAAATTTCGGCATTTTCACCTTATTTTGTTGGTTAAGTCCACTGATTCGGGACGATTTCAAGGATTTCTGAAATTTCAGCATTTTTGCCTAGTTTCGAGGATTATAATCCACTGATTTTGGACAATTTTAACGATTTATTTTGGCATTTTGGGCTGATTTCGTGAGACAAGTCCACCGATTTTTGCTGATTTTGAGGATTTATGAAATTTCACTATTTTCGCCCTATTTCGTAGGTTATCCACCGATTTTGGATGGTTTTGAGGATTTTTTAAATTCCTACCCTTTCGCTCGATTTCATGGGTTATGGTCAACCAATTATTGATGATTTAAAGGATTTCTAAATTTTCAGGGATTATTATAGCCTACTAATTTTATCCAATTTCGAGGATTTATGAAATCTGGCATTTTTCGCTCGGTTTTGTGAATTGTAGTTTAGTAATTTAGTATACTTTGAAATTTTATAAAATTTCGTTCTTTTCTCCCAGTCCACTCATTTTGGATGATTTCGAGGATTTATTAAATTTTGGCATTTTCATCCGGTTTCGAGGATTATAGTGGTCCAATTTTAGACAATACTAAGGATTTCTAAAATTTTGGCAATTTCTTCTTATTTTATAGGTTATACAATCCATCGATTTTGGACGATTTAGAGGATTTTTGTAATTTTGGAATTTTCACTGGTTTAATGGAACATAGTCCAACTTTTTGTGATATTAAGGTTTTCTAAAATTTCGATATTTTTACCCTATTTTTTGGATTATAGTCCACATATTTTGAACAATTTTGAGGATTTATGAAAGTTTGGAATTTCATGCGGTTTTGTGTATTGTAGACTTGTAGTCCCCCGATTTTGGATGATTTCGAGGATTTCCTAAATTTCTTCATTTTCACTCTATTTCGTGGGTTATGGTCCACTAACTTTTTAATATGTCGGGTATTTCAAAAATTTCAGCATTTTCACTTGATTACATAGGTTATATTATCCGATTTTGAAATATCTCAATTAATTCGGCATTTGGACATTTTCATCTATGTAGTGGTGCATCGATTTTAGACGGTTTCGAGGATTTCTAGAATTGCTGCATTTTCGCCCGATCTCGTTGGTTGTAGTGCTTTAATTTTGGATGATTTGAATAATTTCTAAAATTTTAGTATTTTAACCTTAGTTTGTGAGTTATATAGTCTACTAAATTTGGATAATTTTGAGGATTTCCAAAATTTCGACATTCTTGCCTATCCCATGGGGTTATGCTCCACAAAATTTTGATGGTTTCAGAGATTTCTAAAATTTTAATATTTTTGTCCGGTTTGTTTCAGTGGATCCACCTATTTTTACTACTATAATTATCTTATTTCTTATTGATTGTGACTATAAAATAGTAAAGAATCCAAGAAAAATAATCATATGCACGTGGACGTATATAATTTTTACAGGCAACAAAATAGGAGCCACTAGATCTCTTCAAGATTTTTTGATTTCTTATGATTACAACTGATTTTCGGAAAGATCATACATACATATAGTGGCGGAGCCACACCCTAGCCAGGGTGAGCGGCCGCTCCCCCTGAGTTTGGGTCAGCCCTTTCTATAGGTGCAGTTTTTTTTTTAATGGAAGTCTATGCAGCGCTCCCCCTCAGCGTGGCTCACAAGTAAATATCCATACAATCGCTCCTCACGCCACCCGACCCACTCCCTCTTGTTCTGCTGCTCGCTTCTTCTTCGTTTAGTTTTTGTGATTTCGCTTCCGCTGAATGAAAATCCTGGCTCCGCCACTGCATACATATATACAGGAACAGGAGTAGTAAATCCGAAGACTCCCGTCATCCTATGTACCCTTTTAAAAATGTAATAATTTATTTTTATTCTAGAAAGAGTTGGTTTGTTTTATCAACCAAAATATGTGACTAATTATTCCAACCCCACAATAAAACAAAGCGGCTGTCAAACAGTTGTGACCTTCCCTCCAATTGAAACCCTAATCCTCATCATGATAGCCAGCCATATGTCTTTCCAAAAGGGATGCTTTCAATCACTACCCCCACACAAATTATTTGTCACAAATTTCCATGGCCGTATGCAATGTTTTGTTTCCGCATCATTTTGATATATTGTGGACAAGCACAAGTAGCGTTCACACCCCCACCTCATCTATGTTAGTTTTGGTTTCTTCCGTTGGACAAAAAAAAAGCTTGCTGCTTCCTTTCACCACTAATTAATTAATTGATGTGTGGTCCGTGTGGACCAGTGGATGAGATAAGGCTATCCTAAATTGCAGGCTCCTCCAAGTCAAGGCGAGTGGGTCCTATTGTCCGATACGTTTATCTGCGGGGATCTCAACAATTATTAACTGATGTTTGTTTTTTTTTATTTATCATAATAACTGATGTTTGTTAAGTTCGCCCAATCTTTTTTTTTTAAGGGTAAAGGTGGAATAACGCCACCAAGTTTGCCCAATCTTTACTTTCAGGTCAGGTGGGTTGGGTCATCTCCTTGCAAGTCAGTTTCTTTGTTAACTACGTCTTCAACTAAATTAGAAGAAGAGAAAATAATAATAATGATATAGTGTAGATGACATGGCCCCATCAGGGCCATCAGATTCTCTCAAATTCCGCTCTTTCACGATTATCAAGTCAACTGAAATTCAACGGGCTTCTGCCAACTCAGGCTCACAGGCAAACGGGTCCGACCCAGTCCGTTAGGATCCCAGACCCGTTTACCACTGCCTATAAATACCAGACCCCCCCCTCCCCCCCTTTCCTCCCTCTTCCTTGCACAAGGTAATAAATCTTTTCCCATCCTTCTGTCTTGAGGTCCAAAAGGGACGCGCTCATTTTTTCGACCTTTCTACTGGTCACGAAATGAGATAGAAATCTTGCTTCCAACTGGTCAAACGAAAAGACCGAGCTGGGGATGAGCTTCGAGAACCATTTCCGAGTCGGACCACGCAGGGTGGTATGGAAGGCACGACATATGAGAGGATTCGATGCGCTGTGAATCAGTATGAGGGTTTTGAACCCTTCCATGTGATCAGCGAGATCACCCTCATCGTTGTACGTCTCGAATTGGAGATGCCTGAAATTTCTGGGGATCTCGGCTTCCAAAATTTGAGCAGAGAATGGAGGTCGAGTTGGCCTGTAACCATGGCCCGGCATCGGCCCGCCCTTACCGAGATGGGCGAGGCGGTTCTCCATCTCCAGGAGGCATCGAAGGACATCTTCTTCTTGTCCAAGCGGGAGGGCCTATCTATGGGATTCGCCGCCCCTGGCTTCTGACTGGGAGTAGGAGTTGTTGCGCGGCTCGGTCCTAGGACCGCCTCGAATCGCCTGAAGGACCTCGTCCCTGAAGTTTTAGAACTCGGCACTCTTGACCGGGGCTTGCTCCTCCGGGTCATGGGAGGGTGGAGGTCCTCGGGGGAAGTGGCTGTGTCCCGGCTCCCGTTCTGGGATCGGTTTTCTGCCACGGTTCGGGACCAAGTTGGAAGCAGCCCCTCCCTCTGGTTCGACTGGTCTATCGATTCTGGATGACGCACCACAAATCAGTCGCAACTGAGTGAGAAGCACTTGGTCCGGGTCTGGCTGCGCCATTAACCCACGGTTGGTTAGAGCCCTGGGCGTCCGCGCGGCTGTGAAGGGGAGGAGGGTCAGGACGACATCCAGAGGCAACGACCTTTCTGGCTTTGGGAGCCATGAAAGAGCCTGGATTCGAGATGGTGTCCTTGGCTGGTGTGACAGTGTAAAAATGGCCTGAGGCCCAACCAGGGCCCAATACAATTCCCACTCAGAAAGATAAAGATAGCAACCTGGTTCGGCTCCGGACCACTTCAGAGTCGGCGCCGAACCTCGTGTTTGTCCTCACGGTACTGGCCTCCTCGTACCGACGAGCCTCAGTAGCCCTCGGAGTCCGATCCGGGACAGTCCCACAGGCCGTCCCCCCTCTCTGGCGGGGCAGAAGGATGACCTGGCGCAGCCTAGGCCCTCCGATCCCCCCCAGAAGCACAGGAGGCCCACGATGGGCCACGTCAGCTCCAAATACCGCCAAGGGTTTCGCCACGTCAGCCCTATACCACTCCTGGTTTCGCCACGTCAGCCCTATACCACTCCTGGTATTGCCACGTCCGCCCTAAACCCCCTGGGCCTTCTGCCACGTCAGGCCCACGGGCTTTCGAATCCAGACCCGCCCCCCAAGTGGAACCAAACCCGGTTGGGATTCTCTATAAATACTAGACCCACACCCACCTTTTGAGGTAATGAATCTTTTGCCACTTAAATATACCTAGTTATTGCTACTCTCTCACAGAGACTGACTAGAGCGTCGGAGGGTCCGCCGCCGGGATAATCCCCGGTGTTTCAGGACCGTCTGCAGGTACACAAGACCTCGGATCCGACCCTTCCGATCCGAGCCCAGCCTTCAACATCTTTCCGAGCTCATCGTAGGTCCCAGAAGGTCAACCAAAGGTCGGCAGACGAGCGGCATTCTCCTTCAATATAAATCGAGTCCGAACTCACACCTGGTGCATCCACACGTCTCCCAGAAATAAACAGCATCAGGTTGGCGCCGTCTGTGGGAAACAGCTGCTCCAGAAGCCGATCCGACCCAGACCCTCAAAGGCCATCGACAGCCGAACCCTCATGGCCTCCAAAGGCAAGGGGGCTGCTTCCTCCGTCAACCAACGGGACTCGCCCCCACCCACTGATAAAGCCAGGCCACGCACGTCGAAACACAAGGCTCCCTCTCGGGAGTCCCAAAGGAGCGTCGGCCGGCCAGCCCAGCCCGACCTCCGGGGAATAATCCTCAACCGCAAGATTATTCGCAGCAGGGGAAGGGCCGCTTCCAACCCGGTCCCGAACCATCCGAGGCCGCCGCCCGAGGTGCGAAGACCCGTGCTCAGCCGAGTCGGAAGACAACCCTCGGACCGGCCAAACCGGGTCGAAGGAGCCCCCGTCACCCATAAGGAATTCCAAGACTTCCGAAGAGAAATTCTGGGAGCCCTCCGATGGGCCCCCAGGGAAGAAACCCTCCATTCCCAAACAGGGTCGGACGCCGAAGCCAGCGCGTCCCGCCCTTCAACGATCCAGCCGGAAGACGATGACGTACTCCTAAGATGCCTACAAGAAATGGAGGACCGCCTCGATCACATAGGGGACGGCGGCCAAAGAATGGCTCAGGGGTACAGACCTGTCCGTCCTCCCTTCTCCGCCCCCATCCTCCAAGCGGAAATACCCCGGAATTTCCGACCCCCTCAATTCGAGACCTACGATGGCGAGGGAGATCCTGCTGATCACATGGAGGGTTTCAAAACCCTCATGATGATTCACAGCGCCTCGGATCCCCTGCTCTGCCGAGCCTTCCCTGCCACCCTTCGGGGTCCAGCTCGCGAGTGGTTCTCGAAACTCGCCCCCGGCTCCATTTACTCCTTCGACCAACTCGAGGGCAATTTTCTTGCCCATTTTGTCACTAGCCGGAAGGCCGAAAGGACCAGCGCCTCATTACTTGGGCTCAAGCAGATAGAGGGGGAATCACTCAGAGTGTTCGTCCGGAGATTTACCGCTGAGGCCAGGTCGGTCTCCTCCCTCGACCCAGGCGTCGCTTCAGCGGCATTCCGACACAACGTCCGCCCCGGACAGCTGAAGGCTTCTCTGGCCAAGAGACCCCCCGTCGACTTTCCCGACCTCCTTAATAGGGTCGAGAAATACATTAGGGCAGAAGAGGCCCTTAATCCCGAAGATGCCAGGGATGCCACCGGGAAAGGAAAGTGGAAGACCGAGGAAGTCGAACCACCAAAGAAAGCTCCAAGGGACCCGGGGGCCATGAAGAAGGTCCCGCCAGTCCCCCGCTTCGAGAGATACACTCCCCTGACGCATAACATATCCGCCATCCTCTTGGAAATCGAAGACAAGGGCATTGTCCGACTACCCCCCCGATCTAATAACAACAAGAATCGAGACCAGCGCTTTTACTGCCGCTTCCACAAAGATCACGGGCACGAAACCGACCAATGCCGAGCCCTGAAAGACGAAATTGAAGAACTCATTTCCAGAGGGTACCTCCGAGAGTTTACCCGAGAAGGCCCACGGGATCGGCGAGACGCTAGGAACCGGAGGCAATCGCCTCTGAACCCTCCTCCAAACCAGACCCAGGGTCGGGACCCCGATTCCGAGGGAGCCGCGGATATCCCTTTCATCTTGCACTGTGTCCACGGAGGCCCAATGGGAGGTGAATCAAACACTTCCAGAAAAGCCTTCATCCGAGAGGTGAACGCTGTCAGAGACAACCCCTCGCCCAAACTGCAATCAAGGCCGGTCTCCTTCTCAGGGGAAGACCTTGAAGGTGTTCGCTTGCCCCACTGCGATGCCCTCGTCATTAACCTCCACATGGCTAAGTGTGAGGTCCGCAGGATCCTCGTCGACAACGGTAGCTCGGTGAATATTCTTTTCCTCGAAGCCTTCGAAAATCTCAGGTTACCCCGAGGCAAACTCAAGCCAGCCGGGTACACCTTGCACGGGTTCTCAGGCGTCCCTGTCGTAATAGAAGGGATTGTTACCCTCGACGTTACCGCCGGGTCGACTCCTGTCAAGAGGACCGAATCTATGGACTTCATGGTGGTCAATGTCAAGGCGGCTTACAACGCCATACTTGGCCGGCCTGGACTATGCTCCCTACAAGCGGTGCCTTCGGCTTACCACCTGAAGCTCAAGTTCCCCACCCCTCAAGGAGTCGGCATCGTCCGAGGCAGCCAAGAAGCAGCGCGATCATGCTACATGACCACCGTCGGGGGAGGTGTGTTCCCCCTCGACGCCGAACGAGCATAGATTATGGCCCGGCTAAATGTAAATCTGCTTTTGTGTAAACCCTCGTATGTAAAGGGCTGCCTTAGCGGTCCTCCCTACCTTATACTAAAAATACCCCCTTTTTGTCCGAACCCAAATGTCTCGATAGTCTCAGTACGAGTCCGGACCGAGGGTCCTTCCTAAGGCCCCACTTCGATCCCTCGCGGAGCGGTGGAGCCAGACCTTGCCTCCGACATTGCGCGCTACACTACCGGCCGGAGCGAGGAAGGAAAAGGATTCTTTGTTCATACCCCTTTATTTTCGTTCCAAAGAGAAAAAATAAAACGAAAGAAAAACAAAGACCGTTACAAGACCGCTCCACTCATCTTAAATCAGGAAGATCAGGGCCCCTCGGGCCCAACGAGGGACGAAGAGTACTCCGACCAAGCAACTAGGGGCCCCTCTCCTCGTTGTGGTATTCCTTAGCCTCAGCCACAATCGACACTCCAGCCACAGAACTCTGGGCGTCATCCGGTCGCGTCCGCTGCAACAGCAGCAGCGCAGAGGGAACCCCCTCCGCCTGTCGACCCGCGGAGGAAGAGAACGAGGCACCCAATATCGCCTTGTAACGAGGCATCTCCATCTCCTTCTCCACAAAGACGTCGCGAGGTAACCCCCCAGGAGAGGGCCTCGGCACCAAGGTACTAAGCCCGGCCTGTCTAAGGTCCGCATCGCCGAGCTCCCGATCCCACATCGCCCTTCTCAACCGGCGCGCCTCCGCACTTAAGACTGCGGACTTATTCCGATAAAAGTTACAAGCCGTATCGGTGTCCCGAGCCCCCCTTTGATGACGAGCCAGCGCGGCCTCCAGGACCTTAACCTTACTCCGGAGTCGTGCCACATAGAAACTACGGGAGTCCCCCTCAGGGAGGAGAGCCGCGACCTACAAGATAACCAACCAACTCAACACACATTCTCAAGAAGATTCAGAAATGTCCGAGGTCAAAACAACCGGCCGGTCAAAAAACTTTTCTTGCCACTATAAATCCAGGTGCTTCTTACAAAAAATGCGGTGGCCAGTCCGCGGGAGGCAAACACAATCGAGGGAGAGAAAAAGAAAGACAAAAATTACACAACTTATTGACCCACCTCCGCGTCGACGGACGGATCCACGGGTGCGTCGGCCGATGGGTCGACGGCAGGCCCTTCTTCGCCAGGAGTCTTCGACGTCCCCTCGATCTCCATATCATACTCAAACTTGGACAAATCGAGGGCCGGGAAGAAGTGCCTCACGTGGCTGAGGGCCTTCGCATAGCTTTTGTCCTGGGCCGCGATCACCATCAGCTGGCCCGTAGTCAGCACCTCCTTCGCCTCCTTGGTGAACTTCGTCTTCAGGGAGGCCATCTTCTTCTCCCACTCCACATCCTTGGCCTTGAGCTGGAGCTCCAGCTGCTGCTCCCTCTTATGCGAACCCTCGAGTTCGATCCGCATCTCCTTCATCTCCAGCTCGCTCTTTTCCGCTCGAGCTCGCTCTTGGGCCAGGGACGCCTCGTACAGGTTCTTTATGTTGGCCCCCTGTATGCAAGCCTACAGCCAACAGCAGACAAAGATCAGGCCTCCGCACGAAAATCAACAAGGAGGGACAGGGTCGACAGACTTACCTGCACAGTGGCCTGCGCCAGGCGTGCGAACGCCACCTCCACGGGCTCACCCTCCATCGCCTTGCGATCGCGAGGGGTCGCCAGCTTTTCCACCACTTCAACGGCTTGGGCCTCCTCCGTCAGGCGGTCCCCCATCAGAACCGACCAGTCCGGAGCCCACCGCTGCCGCAACAACTCCACCACCGGATCCTCTTCCTCGGCCTCGATCCAGGGACCTTTCCTCTTGTCGAGAACAGGGGCCCCCGCTAGGCCTTGACCCTTCGAAGCAGCCACACCCTTGCTCGTCTCCGAGCAACCCCTCTTGGTCCTCGGCTCGAGTTGGACCTCCGAGATGATTAGGGACGACCCCCTCGGCCTCTTCGCCGCCTCCTTCTCAGCCTTCTCCTTCCTCATGGCGAGCCTCTTTGCCTTGATTGACGCCTCGTCCATACCTGCGGGAAAAACCATTAAGAACAATGAGCAAGAAAGCAAAAAAGGACCAAGAGAAAAGAAACAACTACATACACATAACAGCTGGGCTCAGTCCAGCGCTCGCCAAATTGGTCTCCATCACCTCCGTCCAATCAATACTAGGTGACTGGCGGAGGCGCTCGACAAACCCCCATTCATCGGCCGACAGATCCCCCTGCCTCGGCGGTTGGTAGTTCGGCTTGGAGTGGTTCCATCGAGTGGGAATGTCCCATGGCTCTTCACTCCGGATCACCAAATATTTCTCCTTCCATCCCTTGATGGAATCCGGGTGGTGGCGAACGACCTTCCCCCCACTCCGGGGAGAGATATAATATACACCCTCGGCCGACGGGTTGACCATCAACATCGCGCGGAACACATTCAGCCGCAGGGGTACTTGCTGTTCCTCGCACATCAGCACAAAGCAGATAATCTGCTTCCAAGAGTTCGGCCCGTACTGCATGGGCGCCAAGGAGGCCCAGTTCAACACGTCCCTAACGAACGGGTGGATTGGCAACCTCAGAACAGAGATAAAAGCGTCCACTGGGAAGACACAGTACCAAACGGATAAGGGATCGGTGGGGCGCAGAGTGGAGCTCGGCAGCAGCAGTTCGTAACCAGGCCCTATATGATACGCCAGCTGCAGAACCTCCAAATCCCCGTCCTCCAAAACGGTCGAGATCGCGTCCATCATCACCCTCCTCCGGCTCGGCGAAGAGGGTTGCACTCCGAAGAGCTCCCGGTCAGAAAGGTCATCGGGATACTGACGGAAATGCTTCGGCTGAACGGGCGAACCCGTCATCAGATTACGGAAAACAGGCGCCTTGCTCGAACCGCCGGTCCTCGACCCCGGTTTTCCTGAGGCCCTCTTCTCCTTCTTGACTCGCTCCGACGGTCCTCGACCCTGAACGGTGGATCTCCTCGCTATATCACCCTCGCCTCTCTCCTCATCGGAAGACAACTCCAGCACGCGAATGCCGTCCGAACCATCTCCGGCTCCCTCCGACCCGCTACTCTCCACCACAAAGGGACGTCGGGAGCGCGACGGCCTCGTCTTGTGTACCGCTTCCCCCTCACCTACTGAGTCCTCCAAAGAAACCAAGCCAGTGGGGCCCACAACGGGCACCGACTCCTCCTCGAACACGGGCTCTTCCCACAACGTCGACGGAGAGTCAGGCTTTACTTCCCCCCTGGACGACGACGCCGACGAACCGGACTGAGCCCTATCCATCTGTGCCTAATGATAAAACAAACTTACCAAACTAACCTGGGACCGCTTCGGGAGGGCGAGCCGAGTACGGCAAACTGCAAGAACAATCGCTGAAGGGTTGGGAGATTTTTTGAAGAAGAAAGCAGCAAGATTGAAGTAGGCGAAAGGGAAAAAGGGGGGAATACTTATATAAGGGAAGAACGGCTCCTCGACTTTCGCGATTACTGTTCACTGATTGACGCACAACTGCCGCCTGGAAAATCGCGCCGCGTCCTCGAAACCTGTGCGGAGGACGTCATCAGACGCCAGACTGACAGCCCAACTCGGGGGTCAGTTCGGGTGGAATACGCGACGGAGAAAACATTTTTACTTAAGGTTTAAGACGCCGTTATATGACAGACGCCCCGGGCTCCAGCGCTCGACCAGTTCCCCTCTCACCCTCGAGCAGCCCGGGATTTACAGCTTCGGCAGCCGAAACCCCGAACAGTTCGAGGGTGGGACAGAAACCGCCATCGCCTGCAGCCCTATCAAGACGGACTTGCCGACCCCCGATGGGAGGTGGTCCCCCCATCCGAGGCCCTTCAGCCCCCAAGATCGGAATACGGTTGGTGCATCTTTTCGTCTGGATCTCTCCCGGGCCAAACATCCATGACAGGGTAGTCTGACCCGAAAAGGGATCCAGAAGGCAAAACCACCACCAATCCGAGGCTCCTCTTCCACCAGCACGGATCTCGGCCGTTACCCCTCTCGCCCTGATCTCCCATAGATCTGGCTGCCGTATCAAGGTCCATCAGATCCAAGAGAAGATCCGGGCGGCAGAGTAACCACCTCTCCGATGCTGCTAGGGTCGAAAATATTCGCAAAAGACAGGCGTCCGCCGAAGCAGACACCTCTGAGGGCCAATGGGCCACCCCTATTTTGATCATACCTACGATGGAGGGGAGAGGTATTTATAACCTCCCCCAGGGACTAACCGTTGGGGCGCGGGGAAGGTCAATCAACGGAAAACCATGCGCCATCTACATTTATTAGGCGGCGCCATTAAATGCCCCTAGGAAATTGGACCATCACACCGTTCTCGGAGAGCCTTCAATGCTCCACAGGAATGGCGGGATATCCTCGCTCAATCACTCTAGGGCGCCAACCGATCGCCATCCCCCTTGTTAGCCCGAAATCCCTCGACCAGCTCGAGGTCAGGTCTAGCACCAGGGTAGTCTTCTCAGGAAGGCTTCACGGCTCGCCATCGCCCTTGCCTCCCAGTAATACCTCGCCAAGCTCGAGGTCAGGTCTGGCACCAGGGTGGTCTTCTCAGGAAGGCCAACGGCTCGCCACCCCCCTTGTTGGCCCGTAATCCCTCGACCAGCTCGAGGTGAGGTCTAGCACCAGGGTAGTCTTCTCAGGAAGGCTTCACGGCTCGTCATCGTCCTTGCCTTCCAGTAATCCCTCGCCAAGCTCGAGGTCAGGTCTGGCACCAGGGTGGTCTTCTCAGGAAGGCCAACGGCTCGCCACCCCCCTTGTTGGCCCATAATCCCTCGACCAGCTCGAGGTCGGGTCCGGCACCAGGGGAGTCTTCTCAGGAAGGCTTCACGGCTCGCCATCGCCCTTGCCTTCCCGTAATCCCTCGCCAAGCTCGAGGTCAGGTCTGGCACCAGGGTGGTCTTCTCAGGAAGGCCAACGGCTCGCCACCCCCCTTGTTGGCCCATAATCCCTCGACCGGCTCGAGGTCGGGTCTGGCACCAGGGGAGTCTTCTCAGGAAGGCTTCACGGCTCGCCATCGCCCTTGCCTTCCAGTAATCCCTCGCCAAGTTCGAGGTCAGGTCTGGCACCAGGGTGGTCTTCTCAGGAAGGCCAACGGCTCGCCACCCCCCTTGTTGGCCCGTAATCCCTCGACCTGCTCGAGGTCAGGTCTAGCACCAGGGTAGTCTTCTCAGGAAGGCTTCACGACTCGCCATCGCCCTTGCCTTCCAGTAATTCCTCGCCAAGCTCGAGGTCAGGTCTGGCACCAGGGTGGTCTTCTCAGGAAGGCCAACGGCTCGCCACCCCCCCTTCTTGGCCCGTAATCCCTCGACCGGCCCGAGGTCAGGTCTAGCACCAGAGTAGTCCTCTCAGGAAGGCTCCTTGGCTTGCCCTCGCTCTAACCATCAGGATAACCCTCTCATGAAGGCCCAGTGACTCGCCATCCCATTTCTACAACCATAAGCACTCCTCCACGGCTAGCTCCCGCACCCCCTGCAGGAGTGGGGGGCTTGTGTGACAGTGTAAAAATGGCCTGAGGCCCAACCAGGGCCCAATACAATTCCCACTCAGAAAGGTAAAGATAGCAACCTGGTTCGGCTCCGGACCACTTCAGGGTCGGCGCCGAACCTCGTGTTTGTCCTCACGGTACTGGCCTCCTCGTACCGACGAGCCTCAGTAGCCCTCGGAGTCCGATCCGGGACAGTCCTACAGGCCGTCCCCCCTCTCTGGCGGGGCAGAAGGATGACCTGGCGCAGCCTAGGCCCTCCGATCCCCCCCAGAAGCACAGGAGGCCCACGATGGGCCACGTCAGCTCCAAATACCGCCAAGGATTTCGCCACGTCAGCCCTATACCACTCCTGGTTTCGCCACGTCAGCCCTATACCACTCCTGGTATTGCCACGTCCGCCCTAAACCCCCTGGGCCTTCTGCCACGTCAGGCCCACGGGCTTTCGGATCCAGACCCGCCCCCCAAGTGGAACCAAACCCGGTTGGGATTCTCTATAAATACTAGACCCACACCCACCTTTTGAGGTAATGAATCTTTTGCCACTTAAATATACCTAGTTATTGCTACTCTCTCACAGAGACTGACTAGAGCGTCGGAGGGTCCGCCGCCGGGATAATCCCCGGTGTTTCAGGACCGTCTGCAGGTACACAAGACCTCGGATCCGACCCTTCCGATCCGAGCCCAGCCTTCAACATCTTTCCGAGCTCATCGTAGGTCCCAGAAGGTCAACCAAAGGTCGGCAGACGAGCGGCATTCTCCTTCAATATAAATCGAGTCCGAACTCACACCTGGTGCATCCACACGTCTCCCAGAAATAAACAGCATCAGCTGGTATCGGACTGGCGTCAGTACCTAACTTTCCAACATACAGCGCCAACCTGGTGCTGCTTGTTTTTGGGTGTGGGAGCAACATGTGTAAGTTCTTGTAATTTGTGAAGCGGAAGACATGGTACTGGCGCTGATCCCACTCTCGGTTATAGGACCAGCTTGGGGGTAGCAGGAGTGAGGTAGAGGCCGAATGCTTGGCTCAGATCTCGTAGCTCGGTTCGGATCTTCGAGACACGGCTCGGACTCTTGTACCTGCACACTGCCCAAAAATACCGGGAGAAGTCCCGGCGATAGGCCCTCCGACGATCTAGTCAGTCACTGAGATTGCAACAGTAGTTAGGGTTCATGTGGAAAAAGATTTATTACCTTGGGCAGGAAGGAGGGGGTCTGGTATTATAGGTAGGGGTAAACAGGTTTGGGATCCTAATGGGCCGGGTGTGACCCGTTTACCTGTGGGGCCTGAGTTGGCAGAAGCCCGTTGGACTTGTTGACTTGATGATTTGGGATGAGTAAAATCTGAGAAATACCGAGGATGCGTGTACGTTGTCACACTCCCTGCCTTCCAAGGTGCCTAGAGGACGGGCCAAACGCAGCAGAGCGACAACCTGGGAGCAGATTCCCCACCTTCAGGGGGACATGAGACTGCCATCTCGAGGCACATCTCGACCTACAGGCAACACCGGCGAGACCCGGGAAGGCAATCCGATTGGGAGTGAGAGGATCCATAGTACCTGCAGCCTCCCGGACTTCATATTTATAATTTTTTCTATTGGAGATAAGGGATCTCTTTTCTGCGACACGGCATCTACCCCATATCAGGTCTATTGGCAGAAGTTCACCGATGTTCAATCTAGGCATCTGATTTTCACATACAACAAAAACGGAGGTCGTCATTGGATCTCCCCATGATTGATTTGTGCCCGCGTTATAAATCCCGGGGGGGCACTCGCCATTCCATATGATACCATATAACCTAATGTCAAATAGTAGGTTAATCTGTAGGCCCCACACTATCAATTAGTGATATTTACTCTTCTTTTAAATTCGCCAAATTTGTACATTTATCTTATTTCATGTCGAATTCGAATTGTATATATTCAATACAACAGAAGAATAAGAGACAACAACAACAAGCGAGGAGAAGGAGACGCATGTTGCATAAAAAATTAAATCAAAGATAAGAAGCACATAATGACTTCATATATATATACAAGTCATAGTCGGCCGAACAAAACAATTCATGGAAACTTGGAAGAAACATGTCAACATGCAGGATTAGAAAATTAATGATATCCACTTGAGTCGGTCATGATTACTACAAAGAAATACTAAGAGCATATGTAGTCGTTTGCTGAGCATATGTAGTCGTTTGCTAAATATGCATAATAAGTATATTTGATCAAAAAGAGCGCTGCAGTCATTGGTCAAATATACATATTATGCATAAATCGCTACAGAAGATTGCTATAAATAAAAATGAAAATGAGAAATATGCATATATGAGAGACGGAGCTTGAAGTGTCGTCGCACCAAAAAAAATATTTTTTTAATGGTCGGAAAGTGCCGTCCCTCCAAAAAAAAATTAATTTCGTAATAAAAAAAACCCACTTCTCTCGGACGGCACTTGAAGTGCCGTCCCACCCTCTAAGTAGTTTTTTGTAGTTTTTTTGTAACTTTTTGTAATTTTTTGTAATTTTTGTAATTTTTTATAATTTTTTTGTAATTTTTTTTTGGCACTTCGAGTACGATTTTTCCCTCGGACGGCACTTGCCGTCCAACTATTTTAACTTTTTTTTTTCTCTCCGACGGAACATGATATGCCGTCCCACCTTTTTAAATATTTTTTTATTTTTTATTTTCCTCTCCGACGGAACATGAAGCACCGTCTGTTATTATTTTAATTTAAAAAGGTAAAAAATAGCATACGACTGCAGCAAAACGAGAGATTGCTATATCTATTTATCCATTTATACATATTTTTACCATCAACGACTGTGGATGCTCTAATATTGGTTACCTTTGGATCTCCTTGAGATACTCGGTCCTCAGAATTAGAGAGATCTTGTCGTGCTTGCTCTTTGTACTTCTCGACTTGAGACTACTGAAATATAAACATAGTGCGTGCATATATATAATTCGACAGATACGAACTTGGAATACACACTAAATTAGTGTAGAATTTTACTTGTTGAAGAAGAGATCAAAGTCATATGTTTCTCCTCGTAGAAATGCTAGACATAAATGAAATTCTACCCCAAACTTATATAGAGTTTGTCTTTTAGTGGTTGGTGTGTCCATTAATTACTAAAAGATAAATAGATAAGACCCAACAATCACTTAAAAACAAATTTTATATAAGTTTGAGATAGAATCTCATGTAAGCCTAGCATTTCTCTTCTCCTAGTAATGGCCAACTGCCATTCTCCCCAAATACTAGGACCCCAAGTAAAACCCAAACAGTAAATTTTATTTCGTGTAACAATTAATTTGTCTATGAAATCCCCCACCTATATAAAAGGCAAAAGCACATCAGACTCAGCTGGGATCGAATTGGATTGGGTGGGTGTGGTCAGCTGAGGAGAGGTCATCATAGGGATGACAAGGAGCTTGGCTGTTTCCAACCTATATAAATTAATTAACCAAGCCACAACTCCATCAATAAGATTTAGGGCAGGTTTATTAGCATTAAAAATCACTATTTGAAAATAAATTTGATGGAGGAGTACTGTTCATACTGTTCATAATGTTGTTTAGGAGTAAATGGAGTTGGAAAAGGTTGCAACATTTCCTTTTTTTTTATTTTATTGTTCTTTTCTTTTACATCCAAAATGAGAGGAAAATGGGAAAGAACACTATTCATCTACTTTTAAATTGATTTCTCCCTCATCTCATCACATTATTCAATAAAACTATTCCACATACTTCTCTACAATTATTTTTACTATTTTTAAAAAAAATTTCTTTGTCCTCTCTGTTCTAAACTATATTAAAATTACATCCAAACAAACCATTTTTTAGAACTTATTTTTAAAGGTTTTTTTTTTCAAATAATAATCATCTACAGTGGATTTACAACCATTCAAACTAGGGCTGCAAACGAACAGAGCTATTCGCGAGCTATTCAGCTCGAGCTCGGTCAAAGCTCGGCTAGAACCGAGTCCGTTTTGTAAACGAGCCGAGCTCCAGCTTTATTAATTTTTTTTTTAGGCTAAGCTCGCGAGCTATTCGACTCGAATATGATCAAAGCTCGGTCTAAGCTCGGCTCGGTCAAAGCTCGAGCTCAAAATTGAGCTCGTTTCGTAAATGAGCCGAGCTCGAGCCTGAAGGTATTCGGCTCGGCTCGGCTCGATTGCAGCCCCAATTCAAACCACCCTCCTGATTGGTTACACTTACAAAGTTAGCTGGAATCAATGGATGGGAAGTTGAAGTGATTGCTGCAACTCAGCACCTTTAAAATTCATTAATAATTGATGAATTGGGGAAAAGAATGTGGTGGGTTGTTGAGTGGGGAGAAGGTGGAGAACTTGATTTGCGTACTGGGAAGGAGGGAGGAGAAGGAGCTGGTGGAGACCGGAGAGAAATGGACTAGCATGTTTATAAAGAGAGTAAAAAGTGTGCAGTGTTACAAAGATTGAGTAAAAAGTAGAAAACGGTGGGTGTGATTAGCATCACTCTACTTGCAATCGTACATACGACATTTGGCAAGAAAAATATGCAGAGCTGTTTGTTGGACTGCACCAGAGACATGCTTTTCTCATCCAATAAGAAATACTATCTTTTTTTTTTTCTTTTTTTAATATATACTAGGTTTGCCCGTTAACACGTGCCTACGGCACGTCTTCGGAACGGTGCACCTGGTTTTATTATATAAAATAGTTTTAGAGGTCCAGCTAATTAATTGAAGTAGGAAACATATTATATGAGAAAGCAACATATCTAACTTTAAGCTCAACCATCACCTTCTTGATCATTAGCTTGAACTTACCTATAATACATATAGTTTGTTAGAAACACTGCATAGAGTTTTTTTAACTTCAGCATCACTTTAGATGCTTGTAATAGTTATGCAAGGACATAATCATATAGGTTATATAGAGCTTACTTTAATCTCATAACCACTATGCGCATGTCTAAATACAATGGTTACCTAAGTGCAGGTGTGAAGATATCTACAATACCAATAATCTAAATATTTGTTAGTTGAAATACCTCTTATTATTGTTTCAATCAAAATGTAATACATGAAGTTCTCAAAACTCTAATCCAAGCTAATCATTTCTTTTATCTTCACTTTGTCTCCCCCTTACACCTTTATAAAAAAAATCAAAATGGATCAATAATAAATTTACTTTAGCTGTCTTTCTTGAGTGGAGAATTTACTCCAGTCATGACAATCTTATATATCCAAACATACGTTAAAAGTTCTTATATGTTATGGTATCCATAGTTTTCAATAACCAGTGAAGAGAACACTTCACGATAGTATATTCGCTTGTAGTAAAGAAATTAATGTTGCATATTTGCCAAGTTATTTTAGGTTGCTGATCAGCTTACTTGTCATGCTATAGTTTGGAAACCCAAATTGAGTCAACCAAATAATCCATCTCTCACTTGCGTACATCTTAAATCAAAATCAATAAAAAACTTATCAAATAAATCACCAAATTAAAAAAATTTAAACCAAAAAATAAAACAGTCATATCTCTCTGAACTTAGATCTCATGCACACACAAAATTCGAGTAAGCAAAAAATTTATTAATCCTCTGCAGACACAAAATTAAAAATTACATTGAAAATTCGGTTAATGAGATGAAATTAGATTCGCCGCATCGCATGTAGAGGTTATCGATTCGGTTGAGGGGAGTCGTCGATACAGAGTCGCTTGATATTCACGCTCGATTTGGTATAGGGGAGTCACCGATACGGAATTAGCAGCAGATCAGATATCGGTGACGACCTCTTAATTGTGGTTCGACATTGGATTTGGATAAGGTTTGAGATTTTCAAATTTTCAAAAATATATATTTTAAAAAAAATTGAATTTTCAAAATTTCAAAATTTTTTAAATTTTAAAAAAATTTTAAAATGAAAAACTTTTTAGAATTTTTAAATTTTAAATATTTTTTTAAAAAAATATTTTTATTTAGATTTTTTGAATTTTTTATATTTTGTTATAAGTTTTTGATTTTTTTTGATTTTTTGAATTATTTTTAAAGTATTTAATTTTTAATTTTTTTAAATTTTTAATTTTCTTAATTTTTTGAATAGGAGAGAGAGAGAGAGATAATTAAATAAATAAAGAAGTTGTTTTTGGTGGGAGGATTTGAATTTGAGTTTTGGGGAAAAATTATGTTTTGTGAGGTTACATCTAGGCCTTTAATTTTGGGGAGATTGAAGGAGAGCCACTTGATAGCTTTCTTTGTGTTTTATTATATAGACTAGGTTTGCCCGTTGACACGTGCCTACGGCACGTCTTCGGAACGGTGCACTTTTGTTTGATCATATAAAATAGTTTTGGAGGTCCACCAATTTAATTGAAGTAGCAAACATAGAGAAAAAAACATATTATATGATTTTTTTTCGAATTATTTTTCAAGTTTTTAATTTTTTAATTTTTTAATTTTTAATTTTTTAAAATTTTAACTTTTTTTATTTTCTTAATTTTTTTGAATAGAAGATGAAGGGGGAGAAAGAGAGGGAAAAAATTAAATAAATATAGGAGTTGTTTTGGGTGGGGATTTGAATTTGAGTTTTGGGGGAAAACTTTTGGAGGGAAAATATGTTTTGTGAGGTTAGATCTGGACCTTTGATTTTTTGGGGGATTGAAGGAGAACCACTTGATAGCTTTCTTTGTGTTTTATTATATAGATATACTAATAGTAATAAAATACTAGTTAGAATTTCTCCAACGGCTAGCCAAAATGAAGAGGCAAAGCTATATTTGGATAGTCACACTCATTTTGCATCTCCAACAGTTAGGCATAATGACTAGGTATTTTGCCTAGTCATGAACATGAAGAGGCAAAATAGAAAGCAAGAGACAAAATGGAGAGGAAGAAGCATGGTTGAAGATGAAACAATATGACTAGCCAAATTCACTAGGTAAAAATACTATTTGAATAATTTGACTAGTCATTTTAGCTAGTATGATTGGAGATGCTCTTATATACTGTATCGCGAGTCTAACTTTATTATAACTCAACCCCACATAAACCCAAATGATGAAAAAGAAAATAGTATCTGAGGCTAATTGTTAGGTACAACTACTAGCTAACAAACACCATACGGCAAAATAAATGTGCTTTTGTTTACAACAAACTACTTAAATGTTTGTCAGCAAACACAGGAATAATGAATAAAAATTAATGCTTATAACTATTATTTATATTTAAATGGTCTCATGCTTGTTTACTACTTGTTGAAAAAGTTGAAGAAGTTGTATGGAAGCTTCTACAAGTAGGGCTACAAACGAACCGAAATACTTAGCTCGAGTTCGATCAAAGCTCGGCTCGAGCTTGAAAATAGAACTCGATGGCTTAATGAGTTGAGTTTGAGCTTGGGCTTATTGTGATTGTTAGGCTAAGTTCGCGAGATACTCGGTTCAAACTCGGTTAAACTCGAGCCGAGCTCGAGCTTGAAAACTGAGCTCCATTGCTTAACGAGCCGAGCTCGAGTCTCAAGATACTCGGGCACGATTCGGCTCGTTTACAGCCCTATCTACAGGTAACACACTACATGATAGTAGGACCAATGCAAACTAAAAGAACTATCGCAAAGAGAACACCATCTTGTAATCCAAAATTACCACAATATGCAAGCAATAAAAGTAAGAAACAAATTAAAGTAGAAAAGTCACTTTAAAATGGTTTGGTATAAATATAGCAAATGTGCTACATGACCCCCAAAAAAATTTATTATTGTGACAAAAGAAATATATATGTAAAGAATCAAGGTGAAGAAAAATTTCCTCAGATAGATTCAACAAAATGTGAGGATTAATTAAGACAAAAAATAAAAAGATTGTTTCAGATACAAACGAAATTAAGCATGTTAGAAAAGAGATTATTATCATATGTAAAAGTACCTGCAGACTCATCTATTCTCTGTTCTTTGTAAATAAAATAGTAACAAACTTGTGGCTGTAGATAGTTGTGACTAAATCCATGCAGCTATCTGTTGTCCGATTCATTAGGTTTATTATGTCAAACTATATTCATAATCAAGATTACCTAGAATACAAGACTACTGTAAGACTAAGACTACTGCATTGGAAATTAAATATTATTTTAGGGCAACTTTTCCTTAATACAATAAGCATATCAATACGTTCCAACTTTGGATTGTCATGATCAACCTGGCAATTAGGAAGCCAACAGTACAGTGCATATATATATATATATATATATATATATATATATATATATATATAGAAGAAAGCTATTCATTAAAAAAAAAAAAAAAAAAAAAAAAAAAAAAAACTCTTCTCACTAACTCCACTAGTTGATTTTAATTAATTAAATCGATTTAGTTATCTTAGTGAAAAAAGAAAAATATTTGGAAATTAATTGTTTTGCCTTTGGCAGAAAGATTAATCATTAGATACGGCAAAAATATGACTCGAATTTAACTTGTAAAACCTCAGAAGGGTGTGACGCAAAGATATAGTGCACTTAAATCAGTTTAGTCTCGAAGAAGGTGCTAATTAAAGAATTCATTTCAAGAATTATCATACTTTCTTCTTTAATGAGAATTATACGCGAGCTTAAAAAATTTGTGATAAAACTACTTTTGCTAATTAGAGGAAGAGTTTTTACCTTGATTCATTATCTGTTTTTGCATTTTCACATGTTTTATTGACTTCACATGTAGAGAATTGCAATATCTATAGTTGCTTCCTATTGGAGGTGTTAGGGATTTTTTATTGTAAGTGTATAAGTCACACCCTGAATTCGACCTCCTTTAATCAACTGCCATAGGCTCCGCGACAGCACTGTCACTACGCCCTCATCAGTGAACCTGAAATCTACAACGTCCACCGCCCGCAAGGGCGAGAGGGGAAGATGATCCTTTAGTTAGTTGTGATTTGTTACTAGTTTTTGCGTGAGAGAGAGAGTGAGAGAGTGAGAGAGTGAAGATGTTGCTTCTCACTACTCTATGCAGGTGTATGTTAGCGTTTGTAAGAAATCAGTTGAGAGAGTAAAAATGTGAGAGAGTGGAAGATATCCTCTTTACGGCTCTCTCTTTGACTGTGTCCGTGGTTATGGTGAGTGAGAGTTTTGTTTGGTGAGAAATCGCTTGAGAGAGCAAAAGCGTGAGAGAGGTGAAGGTATCATTTCCACGGCTCTCTTTTTGGTTGTGACTTTGACTGGGTTGAATGTGAGAGCGATTTGGAGAGTTTATGGGAGTTGGGGAGAAGGATGGGTGCGGCGAACTCCTAATCCCGCGTGATTCGCTTCAGGTGGGTGTGCGCGTGCCGGAGAGGCTGTGCACGAAGCTTAGTTAACGTACTTAGAGTGGGCTCTAAATGTATGTACTGGTCATGTCGCTTCATATTCTATTTTCCGGTTTGTAGTTTGTAATTTGGCCCAGTACGCTGGGTTTGATTGGTTAATTGCATATTAATGAAACAGGGTGGCCATATTCCACATTTTCTTCAAAAAAAAATATATATATAGTTGCTTCCTATGAATTGGTAGAGACTTGTACTAAGATTTTCGCATGGAATTGGAATTGATATGTGATATGGTACAGATGACGTGGCCCCTCCTGGGCCACCGGATCCCCTCAAAAACCATACTTATGTGAACATCATATCAACCCTAAGCCATACGGGCTTCTGCCACGTCAGGTCCACGAGCAAATGGGTCTGACCCGGCCCAACAGGGTCCCAGACCCGTTTCCCCTGCCTATAAAAACTAGACCCCCTCCACTCTTCTGAAGGTAATCAAACTTTCTCCCCCTGAACCCTAGCTACAGTTGCTTTTCCCGTGAATGACTAGATCGTCGGAGGGCCTGTCGCCGGGAGTTCTCCCAATGTTTCTGGATAGTGTGCAGGTACCCAGGACCAAGCCGAGCCTCTTCATCCGAGCCGAGCTGCTGGACCCGAGCCGAGCACCCGGTCCCCACCTCACTCCTGCCACTCCCGAGCCGGTCCCCCAACCGAGGGTCGGACCAGTGCCAGTACCGTAACTTCCATTATACAAACTACAAGAACTCACACATGTTGCAGCCACAACCCAAAAACAAACCACATCAGGTTGGCGTCGTCTGTGGGTAGCAACTTTCGAAGTCGCTACCCCAAATTGTCAGAGGGTGGCAAAGGCGCCACCGATCCAGGACTCTCGACCAAAAGTTTCATTGGGGGCGCTCGCCTTCGGCAAGCTCCCCGAGCCCCACCTCTGAGACCGACCCACCTCTCACCTGCTGGCAACTCGGGGTAAACAGCTCTCGGAGCCGCTACCCCGAATTGTCAGAGGGTGGCAAGAGAGTCACCAGCGACGGGAACTCACGGTGAAGTGAGGCGATTTCTGATGAACTACTGGTAAAGGAGTAAGGGTTATATAGCCCTCCAGGAAGGCGCATGTATGACATTGGGGAGTCCAAACGACGGAAGATGAAACATCCCCCATTAAGTGTTATCGGAAGGTGAAACGTCTCCCATTAAATGCTATCGGCGGATGAAATGGCTCAGCTCCCGAGCAAAGCTGGGGGTTCGAAGCCAGGCTCGAAGGGCAATCAACATCCTAATTTTTTCGAGTCAAAAAGGGTCGGAAAAATCAAATCTTATTCATAAACACCCTCAAAGGCTACGGTACAGTTAAATAACATTACAACACTCTTCCTCTACCACTACCTAAGGGTCCCTCGCCGGACCCTCCGGACTCACAAGAGCCGCCTTGAGTCCTGCAGAACGACTCCGCCCTCCAGCAATCTCATCCCCCATCTTGGGCGTAGCCACTGTCGACGTCCCCGCAACCGAGCTCTGGGCGTCAGCAGGCCTCGCCATCTACAGGTATAGGGTCGGTGAGGAACCTAAGACAGAGGGGCCTCCTTGCCCCGACGGCCGAGTTGAGGTCGCCCGGCGCCTAGCAGCCCCTTCAACCTTTGAATCTCCAGCTCCTTCTCAACAACAACCTCCCGAAGAATGGATTCAGAGGTCTGACGCCTGGTGGAGGCATCAGATAGAGCCCAGTTTGTCTCGGCACTACCCCAATCGCGGTCGGCTAGGGCCTTCTTCAGACGAGCCGCCTCTAAACTGAGCTCCTTAAACTTGTTCATAAAATAGTCTACCGCGGCTTCTCAATCGCGAGCCTTCTCACGATAGCGAATCAACAGACTCTCCTTGGACTCTAGCTTATTTCAAAGTCACCGGACCTCGGCCGAACTGAGGTCGACCCCGGCAGTCTCGTTCATCTAGCAGAAACAGGGGAGAAGCAACGATTTACTAAGAAAGCTTGCTAAAAACAACAAGTTACAGAGGGTCGGCCAAAATTTTGTTTTTATAAATTCAAAAATTGTGTTACAAAAAGCGGTGGCAAGTCCGCAGAAGGCAAATACAAATCAAAAAGAAAGTAAAATTCCTACACTACTTTGGCACCTCTTCGGCACCCGGGGCACCCCCTGCCTCCTTCTCTAGATGAGGGTCCTTCGAAGCCTCATCTTCCTCACCCCCGGGGGTCAGCAGAAGTACGAGAGGCGCCCACCCATAGTGAAGATGGTCGATCTTGGCCTCTGGGTAGAGGTGCACAAAGTGCTCTTTGGCTCGGTCATAGGCGTCATCTTGAGCCTGGATCAGCTCGTCCGCAGAGGACATCTACAGCTCGTCATACTCCACCCGGGACACCGCTCGAACAGCCGCCACCTCACATGCATGCTAATCCTACAGAGAAGCCATCTCGGCTTGGAGGACCTCCTGAGCTCCCTCAGCCGCCGTCAGCTCGTCCTTCAGCTTCTTTGCCTCTCGGAGGAACCGCTCGCTATTTCGCTTCTCAACTTGGACTTCCTTCTCTAAGCACTTCCGTAGATGCGCCCCGTGCAGTAGCGCCTGGCCGAGGAGAATTAAGTTAGATGCAAAACTCATAAATACTAAGCACAAAGTGGATAACTAACAAAAACATACCTCGACCTGCGCCTGAGCCCACTTCATGTAGGCCACCTCAGACGTCTCTGTCGCTAGAGTCATCCAGTCGCGCTCCATAGCGAGCTTTTCCGCCACCTCCATCGCAATCGGTCTCTCGGTCAAAAAGTCGTCATCCTTAACTTCCCAATCCAGGGCGAACGACCTTAGACCCTTCCTGCCCACCATCTCCTAGGCGTCGGGACGAAGTGCGTGTAACGCCCCTGCCCATAGCTCAGACAATTTATACAATTTAGAAGACAAATTAGATACTATGTAGTACAACTGCCCTGTAACCCCCATTCCCGACACTAAGTATTTTCCGTATATTTTCTGCAATTTGATTTTTTATAAAGTTATTTTGTGCTAAAAAATTTTCGAATATTTTATTAAAGTGTTTTCTAATCGAAAATTTATTCATTTCAAATAACGATGTATTTTGATCTTATTTTCTAGATCTTATTGATCAACTATTTGTATTTGAGTCCAAATTTATATATATATATATATATATATATATATATATATATATATTGGGTCATTTTAGTAAATTGTTAAACCCGAATACTATTTTATAATTTTTATCATTATGGCTATTAATCGTTATTCCTTGATTATTTAATTAAAGTACATTTAACGAATTATTTTGTTTTCGTACTTGATCTGATTTTCGTGGTAAATTCTAATTTAATTTCAAGCCAACTTATATTGTTTTCATTTGTATTATTTATCTATTTATTTGGATTTCAATTTTTTGTTCATGAAGTTCTTTGTTCTTCTGATTGAACTTTTATTGTCGATCATATTGTCCTCTTATTTATTGTTGGTTTTTTATTTGAACCCGATTGATTTAGATCTATCTCTTGTTTGTACCCTAAAACTCAATTTCATTTGTTCTTGACCCAAATCCGTTTTTACTAGATCCTAAAACCACTAACCCAATACCCTAATTGTACCTTATAAATACAACTCTAATGCAAACCCTAATTTTGGCACACAAATCGAAACCCTAGTCGCCTATTCTCTTTCCTCTCTCCCTCTCTTCGCCGTTCTCTCTCTCTCTGTGTGTGTTTCCCGCCTAAATCCACAAGAACTCATCCTCTGAATTCATCTTCTCCGGCGAGCTACCCACCTCCGGCGACCCCTTCTTGTTGTCAACCCCCCCTGTCGACGCCCCAACGCCGCCAGCACAACCACCCGATCTCCCCTCTCCTCCTCTTCTGCTCTCGTCGACAGCAGCACTATTCATCTTCCCCATCAGCCCAATCCCGATCCTTCCTCCTCCGTCGCACCGCCACCACGACACCACCGTCGCCACCTCGACGACGTCGACTCCAGTCGACGCCACCTACCCCGATCGCCAGTGCCACCGCCCCTTGGCCCTGGTGCTGTTGCTGCTGAAGTCTTTCTCTCTTGCTGTGATTGGCTGAGCTCTTGTTGCTGTGTACTCTTGCTGTTATTGCTTTGGGATTGTATTGCACGTGTTAAATTGCTAGTTCGTGTGTTCGTGAGTTCGTTGCTTCGGGATTCTTATCCCGTTATTCTTGGTATTCGTTTTCACCATCTAACAAGCAAGTAACTTGTATTAAATTTCTTTGCATATACAAGTACAAAATACCGCTGGCAGTGTAGTTGGGTTCTAGAGACAATTTGTGTATGAAACCCCTTGTTGATATTGTCTCTATTGTGTTGATTTGACAATAGTTGCCTCACGACATACATGACATGAATGAACCTAGGATTGACCACTTTTGATGTATATGTTCATGCTATCTCGAGATATCCGTGTTTGATGTGTTATTCATGTTATACTTGTCTTGGACTTGTAAAATACCCTATACCATGTTGTTTGGACATCTAGTACACCATATTCCATGTTATCATCCTATTATTTTCTTATTGTTACTATCATTCATCTCATGTCTCTAGATTGCATATTGTATTGTTGCACTAATAAAATAATTAACAAGCCGGGGTTTAAGGGTTGACCTAAGTAGTGGACAATATAGAGACTGTACTCGGAAGGGAGCTCGTGGTTTCCCTACAATTACTGAATGACTGAATGACTGAATGACTGAATGACTGAATAACTGGATAACTGTATATTGTTCCATGGATACCGATACTGAATAACTGAATGACGAAATGACTGAATAACTGAATACTGAAAAGAACCGTTTATACTGTTTTCCAAGTATATGAACTATAAAGCCCACTACTAAGTCTAAACGAAATTGATTGTATGCATCGAACCTGTGGTACGGAACACATGAGACACAGTAGTATATGCATTAGTTAGGATTAAAATGAATAATAGACTTAAGGATTAACATAACATCGATATTGCATATTGTTCATCGTTGTTCCTATTGATATCGAATATTACATGATACTTGTTCACTCGACACTTATTACATGCTACTTACACTTGTTTATATTACCATGCTAATTGTTATATTTTGTTATCATGCCTATTCCATATTATTAGTTATCCTTTTTTTCATGTACTTGTGCCTGCACTACAAGTGGCCCGTAACTTGCATTAACGGAAGTTTAGTTTTCTTTTCCTCTTCGTGCAATTTATTAAATTACAGATTTTGGAGAACAGTTGTCTGCTGGAGTTGGAGAACAAACTGTCTGAAGACTACTGCTTTCTAATTGCTTATTGCTTTAATAAACTTAATGTATTAAGACTTGTTATTATTTGGATTGGATTTATTATTGTATTGAAATTATGTTCTGAATATTGTTATTTGTTTCCAGACGTTGGATTATTATTGTACTTGGATATTTTTTATTGCTTAATTCCAAATATTATTGTTCATGAGATTATTATTATTGTCTGTGCAATTTTTCTGTATTATTTATATTGTTGAGTTAATCGGATAAACAGCTTATGGGTGACGTTAGTCATTCGCTGGACCAATGTTACGTGCTCGTATTCCGTATTTTTGGAAAGCGGGGCGTGACAAAACTCATAAATACTAAGCACAAAGCAGATAACTAAAAAAAACTTACCGCGACCTGCACCTAAGCCCACTTCATGTAGGCCACCTAGGACATCTCTGTCGTTAGAGTCATCCGGTCGCGCTCCATAGTGAGCTTTTCCGCCACCTCCATCGCGATCGGTCCCTCGGTTAAAGAGTCGTCGTCCTTAACCGCTCAATCCGGGGCGAACGACCTTAGACCATTCCTACCCACCATCTCCTGGGCATCGGGACGAAGTGCGTGTAACGCCCCTGCCCCTAGTTCAGACAATTTATACAATTTAGAAGACAAATTAGATACTATGCCGTACAACTGCCCACCACAAGTTGCCTCTCAAAAGGTGGTTAACCGAATTGGTGACTCTTGATCATAGGCAATAGTATTTATTGATATTATATTCTTTGTTGAAATCCGATATGGGACTAAATCCCTATACTCTCTCCTTGCGAAGTACATAGCGGAATGTGCTGCCTTCACAAACCGAAGGTGGGCCCTAAACTTCAATGCCACGTCACCACACTTGCATGACGCCACAGGCAACATCATACTTTTTGCTGTTTCTCTCCCACGTGGGGCCCCCCACTTACAACATTTTAACATATTTACATATATGACATCAAGCTATATTACCAAGAGCTAAACTCATCTATATATATATATATATATATATATATATATATATATATATATATATATATATATATATATATACACGCACACACACACACTATTACTCTTTGAAAATTACAGGGTGTTATACACCCCCCCTTCAGAAATCAGTATCCTCGCTGAGGACGGGGCATGCACAACCTAGTGCAGGATCTCCTTTCTTACCGATGTGGAGTGGAGTACCCTGATTCTGCAAGCTGCACAGTACTCCGATTCTGCGGGTTATCTATTTTAGGCCCCAACCTCGCTCCCTCTCAGGCATACCCGTACATCTGCTAGCTCCATCTCAGGCATACATCTCACCCACTCTTCCCACACTTGGTGTTGAAAGTTGGCTCTGATACTATTTGTAACGCCCCTGCCCCTACCTCAGACAATTTATACAATTTAGAAGATAAATTATGTAGTACAACTGCCCACCACAGGCTGCCTTTCAAAAGGTGGTTAACCGAATTGGTGACTCTTGATCATAGGCAATAGTATTTATTAATATTATATTCTTTGTTGAAATCCGATATGGGACTAAATCCCTATACTCTCTCTCCTTGCGAAGTACACAACGGAATGTGTTGCCTTCACAAACCAAAGGTGGGCCCCAAACTTCAATGACACGTCACCACACTTGCATGACGCCACAAGCAACAGCATACTTTTTTGCTATTTCTCTCCCACGCGGAGCCCCCCACTTACAACATTTCAACATATTTACATATATGCCATCAAGCTATATTTGTAACACCCCAAATTCCAAATAAAGCCAAATTCGAGGTTTCACGGGATCTTTACTTCACTTCGTACAATTTTACAAGAAAATTTAAAACTTTTTCAATTACATCAGAGTTCAAATACAACTCATTTTACACAGCGGAAGAATAAAAATTTACAACATTTGTAACAATATACAACTTGTACAACTTTATCAAATAAGTCATCGATTGCATCATAATATCTTCATAGCATAGTCCATTACCTGCATATCAACCTGTGGGCACGTCAGTCACTTGTAACTGATAAAAGTGTTATACTCGGCTATCCTCTCTATGCCGTACATATAACGATCTCATTAGTTTAATAAAAATCACAACAGTTGAATGAATAAAGTGCTAAATTGTGACTACGCTAACCATGTAGTGTATGTCATTCCTTAATGCCTAATGTACACAATTTTATACTAGGATGACACTAATGCACACTTGTTCGGATTCTATGCATACCATACTACATAGGTCCGAGGGCAAGCGCCTACGTACTCCACAATAAAGGGCTCAATCTCTCTCCATGATAACTACCCAGTAATAAAATAAGGTTCAGATCATTCCACGAATTTGAATCCCAGCACCGGAGTCCACCGCTGACTGTTATAACAGATCCCACATCGTGCGAATTATCCCGCAAGTGACCCTCTAGCTCCGGTATACGTATATACATTGGAGTATGGCAAAACTATCCGCCCGACTACTCAAGATTCTGGAGTCCACCGCTGACCCGTCCTTATATTCTCGGATTTAAATATAAAAGTCCGTCTCCCACGGAGCAACCTCAGTCCACCAACTGGGTCTATAGCCTCGGAGTCCACCGCTGACTATATAGAGCACCCCACTTACGTTTGCCTAGGTTTACTACACCTTTACTTATGTGCCTACTTAATTATTTCAAGACATGAATAATTTTCCAAACCTAGAATTAGTTTTTACCTTCTACCAGACTTAATCAATATTTATCAAGATGGCTTCATGGCCATAGCTCAAAATCACATCTCAACATCTTTTATTTCAGTATTGCCGGTAACGATGTCTTACTAACTCTAAATCTCAGTTTTTCATGTACAAGAATCATGGGTATTCATACCCTCAATAATCAATATCTTAAACTTATCATATTTATGTCTCTAACTTATCCATAATTTGTTCCATGTCTCATTAAGCATTATTCATGCTTCTCTTAATTGTTCATAGTTCATTCATGAATCACAACAATCATAATTTCATTTACAATTTTAAACACATGAAATATCTTCAAATAATTAAATACAATCTCTTCAAGAGTAAATAATTCACACAAAATATTCCTTTTATTCTCTAAGAAAATCATACATTTCTTATTAATAAATCTTCAATCTTTACTTACTTTCTATCTCAAACTTTCCCTTTTAAACTCTTAATTATACATGAAAAAAAATCTTGAAACTAATTTTAGTTGGTTCTAAATCAGAGAATTTTTATTTTCGATTTTATATTTGCCTTGGAACTCATCCAAACATTAAAATAAAAATAAAAACAAAAACAAAAGAAATATTTTTCAATCACCAGGTTCGAACCCGTGACTGTACATCCAACGCCCAAGCCCACACCCGCTAGCCATTGAGTCCAATGGACTCTGGCGATTCAAAGAGGCAACTGAAGCCCTTTATACTAAAGTCCACTGTTTGGATTTTATTTTAAAATCGAAAATAAAAGAAGGGTGTTGCCGAGTTTCGAACCCATGACCTAAGATCACACAGGCGCTGCTACAGTAAAGGACTTAAGGTGCGCCGTGTAACCAGGAAGTCCATGCACACTTACTGTTATAGAATTTTTCAAAAATGCTTTTGTTCATATTGTTCAGAAATTGATTCTTTTTCACAAAACTTGTTTATCAAAGAAATATAACCCATTCTTTTAGAATATTGAAACACAAATTTCTTTTGGACTGAGATAAATATTAAAACAGTAATTCAAAAGTTCGAACTTATTTTTAGAACGATCTTCACTTTGAATAATTTTTTCCCTTTCTTTTTTTTTTTTTTGGTGTACAAAATTTCATCTTTTCTCAAATCTCGAAACTAAAATCATGTTTAGTAAAACTAGTTCATATACTCTATTATACTAGTTACATTTTTTGATAAAATAAGCATATCTCTTAATAAGTTATGAATATCTCACAGAATCTCCTTCAAGCAAAAATTTGTATTTTTAACCTATGTCGACATAAAGAGTTTTTTTTTTCCTCTTTTCTTTTTCTTTCTTAATCATCATGTCGAAATATATCATTCTTTAAAAAATTCTAAAAGAAAGTCACACATTCAACTAACATACAAATTTGCAAACATTCTAACATGATTCATATGATTAATTTCTTAGTTGAACTCTTCTTTTAAAAAAAAGCATGGTAACAAGTTATTCACAAATTTTCAACATGATCATTGTATACAATGCTAGCATGGATTTTTCATATATCTCATTCAATTAATCATTAGCATGCAAGTCCTACTTTAGAAAGGAAAGAGATCACCCACCTGATGTGAAGCTTGAACAATTGAAAGGAATGATGAGACACTACTTCTAGCTCCAAGACAAACTCCTAGCAATGGTTTCTCCTCCTAGCAAGCTCCCTCTCCTAGCAATGGCTTCTTTTCTCTACCAATTCCTCCAAACAAAAGGACTCTCACTCTCTTTCTTTTCTTTCTTTTCTTTCTTTTCTTTCTTTTCTTTCTTTTCTTTCTTTCTTTTTATAATGTTTTTGCGCTTCTAGTCCAGTTTCAGTCTCAGTTCGGATGGATCCGATCGCTCCGGTGCTGTTGAGTAATCGATAAATGCAGTCGTCAGGTTGGATGGAGAAAGATTCGCAATTGGATTTTGGGAGGGTCTAAAGTGAAAAAATCCCACCCTAATAACTCTTCAAATTAATTCATACAACCCTTCAAGTTCTAAACTCCTAAAACCCCCATCTCTTCACCTTCCCACTCTTCACAACTCCAACTCCAAACTTTTCTCCTCCCCACTCAAAAACCGGCCACCCCCTAGTACACAATCCCGGCCAAATTCATTGGTGTATGCATGCACATATGTATAAACAAATATGAACACATTTCTATAACTCTAAATGTGTACTAACATTTGTAACTTGTTATGTATTAGTACATGTTTAACTTAATTTGTAATTTTAATAGTGGGTTTGCTACATGGGCTCATTACTAATTAATTAATTTAATTATCTAGTGAGCTCTTCTCCTAATGGGCTAGATTTTAATCTATAGGTCCATGAATCAAAAGAAGGCTAATTAAAACTTATGCATGCTAAAAATTAGTAAATGAGAACAAAAAAAATAAGAATAAAAATTTGCACGTGCATCATATGTGCAAAAAATATCAAAAATGCATTTTTAATTAAAAAAAAATTGTGGGGTGTTACAATATTACCAACACCCAAACTCATTTATCAACACACACACACACACACACACACACACACACACACACACACACACATATATACTATTACTCTTTGAAAATTACGGGGTGTTACAGTGCGGGGGTCCCTGCCTTCAAGACCTCCGACACCTTCTTACTACTGGAGCTCGGTTCCGACTCATTCGGCCCTCTAGATGAGTGGCTTTTCTTCAACCTCTTCAAAGGTGGCTCCGAAGTTCCTTGGGCCGCCCCCTGGGTGGACCCTGCTGCCGAGGCAGCCTTCTCCTTGGCGGCCTTCTCCCTGTCGGCTCTCCTCTTCGCGGCCAAAGCCAGGAGGGCATTCCTCGCTTCGAGGTTCTTCGCGTCCATCGCTGCAAAGAGAAAAGAAAAAATGTTAACACAAAGGTAGAAAATTAAGTAAACTAGAAACAAAAACATACAAGGGGGTGCTGGGCTCAGTCCGGCTCGGGCCAGATGTAACTCTGTGACGTGCGGCCAACTGATGTTGTGCCCCTCGACAATTTTATCCACTTTAGCCCACTCCCTTTCCGTCAAGTCCCTCCGCCTTGGGGGCTTATGGTTCGGCCTGAAAAAATTCCAGACTGTCGGGATTTTCCAAGGCGTCTCGCTCCGGACAACGAGGTACTTCTCCTTCCAGGCCTTTATCGAGTCCGGGTGACCATGCATCACTCTCTTGTAGGGGCATGACGACATATAAAAGATCCCCTCCATATCTCCGAGCGAACTCACCCCCAAGACGGCTCGGAAATACTTAAGCTTAAGCTTGACCCCTTTCTCCTGGCACTTTAGTATGAAGCAGACCAGATGCTTCCACGAGTTGGGTCCGTACTGCATCGGACTCAGCTCCCCCCACCTCAGAACCCTCTTGATAAACGGGTGCAGCGGCAACTTGAGTCCCGAGACGAAAGCGTCTTCGGGAAACATGCAGAAGCACTTCTCCAGCTCAGTGGTCGGACGAAGACCGAGGCTCGGAATCAGTAGCTCGAACTCCCGAGGAATGAAATAAGACGCCCTTAATATAGGTAGATAGTCTGCCTTCAGCATACACTGGACGCTGTCCATCTTTATCAAGACCCGATCAGAGGCACGCTCTTCTGCGGTATATTGGACAAGCTCCTCGACATCATCAGGATACATCCTGATTGACCCTGGGTTCCTATTTGACCGGGGGGGGGGGGGGGGGAGCGCAAGCCATACCAAAACTTTTCCAACAAGTTCTGAGGCTCGGAACTCGGTTGTGACCTCGAGCCATACCAAAGCTTTTCCAACAAGTTTTGGGACTCGGAGCTCGGTTGTGACCTCGAGCCATACCAGAACTTTTCCAACAAGTTTTGGGGCTCGTTGCTCGGCTGTAACCTCGAGCCATATCAGAACTTTTCCAACAAGTCCTAGGGCACGGAGCTCGGTTATAGTCTCGAGCCATCGCCTAGCTTCTCACAGGCAATAAGGATGTTCGACGCTCGGTAGTGAATCCGAGCCACACCAAAGCTTTCCCAACAAGTTTTAGACTCGAAGCTCGGTTGTAACCTCGAGCCATACCAAAGCTTTTCCAACAAGTTTTGGGGCTCGGAGCTCGGTTGTGACCTCGAGCCATACTAAAGTTTTTCCAACAAGTTTTGGGGCTCGTCGCTCGGTTGTGACCTCGAGCCATACAAGAACTTTTTCAACAAGTTTTGGGGCTCATCGCTCAGCTGTAACCTCGAGCCATACCAGAACTTTTCCAACAAGTCCTGGGGCTCAAAGCTCAGTTATAGTCTTGAGCCATCGCCTAGCTTCTCACAGGCAATAAGGATATTCGGCGCTCGGTAGTGAATCTGAGCCACACCAAAGCTTTCCTAACAAGTTTCGGGGCACGGAGCTCGGTTGTAACCTCGAGCCATACCAAAGCTTTTTCAACAATTTTTGGGGCACGGAGCTCGGTTGTGACCTCGAGTCATACCAAAGCTTTTCCAAAAAGTTTTGGTGCTCGGAGCTCGGTTGTGACCTCGAGCCATACCAGAATTTTTCCAACAAGCTTTGGGGCTCGTCACTCGACTGTAACCTCGAGCCATACCAGAACTTTTCCAACAAGTCCTGGGACTCGGAGCTCGGTTATAGTCTCGAGCCATCGCCTAGCTTCTCATAGTCAATAAGGATGTTCGGCGCTCGGTAGTGAATCCGAGCCACACCAAAGCTTTCCCAACAAGTTTTGGTGCTCGAAGCTTGGTTGTAACCTTGAGCCATACCAAAGCTTTTCCAACAAGTTTTGAAGTTCAAAACTCGTTTGTGACCTCGAGCCATACCAAAGCTTTTCCAACAAGTTTTGGGGCTCGGAGCTCGGTTGTGACCTCGAGCCATACCAGAACATTTCCAACAAGTTTTGGGGCTCGTCGCTCGGCCGTAACCTCGAGCCATACCAGAACTTTTCCAACAAGTTCTGAGGCTCGGAGCTCGGTTATAGTCTCGAGTCATCGCCTAGCTTCTCACAGGAATAAGGTTGTTCGGCGCTCGGTAGTGAATCCGAGCCACACCAAAGCTTTCCCAACAAGTTTTTGGGACTCGGAGCTTGGTTGTAACCTCGAGCCATACCAAAGTTTTTCCAACAAGTTTTGGGACTCAGAACTCGGTTGTGACCTCGAGCCATACAAAAGCTTTTCCAGACATGTATGAGGGCTCAGCGCTTGGCAGTGACCTCGTGCCACCCCATGGCTTTTCCAACAAGCTCTGAGGCTCGGTGGTCGGTAGCAATTCCGAACCACGCTTGTCTCCTATAGACGGGCTTCTGAACTTGGCACCCGACGTGGGAGCCTCGACACCCGAGCTCATGAGGGTTCAGCCCACGACGATCGACACTCAGCGACAGGCCCCGGTATCCGATCATATAGGAGCTCATCACTCGACGCTCAGTGCTCGGCTTGCGACCCCCTACCTTTGGCTCTCGATGCCCCCCATAGTTTTTCCAACAAACAAGAGGTTCGGCGCTCGGTGGTGACCTCGACCCACCCCACAGCTTTCACAAGCAAAAGGGGCTCGGAGCTCGGTCATGACTTCGAGCCCCCACAGAACTTTCACAAGCAGATGGGGCTCGGTGATTGGTCATGACCTCGAGCCACCCCCTAGCTTTCACAAGCGAAGGGGGCTCAGAGCTCGGTCGTGATCTTGAGCCCCCACGGGACTTTCACAAGCAGATAAGGCTCGGAGCTCGGTCATGACCTCGAACCACCCCCTAGCTTTCACAAGCGAAGAGGACTCAGAGCTCGGTCGTGATCTCGAGCCCCCATGGGACTTTCACAAGCAGATGGGGCTCTTCCTCGGTCACGACCTCGAGCCACCCCCTTGCTTTCATAAGCAAAGGGGGCTCGGAGCTCGGTCGTGATCTCGAGCCCCCACGGGACTTTCACAAGCAAAAAAGGCTCAGAGCTCGGAGGTGACCTCGAACCATCTCTGGGTTCTCACAACTGGCCTCGACGCTCGGTTTTGATGCCGAGCCGCCCCAGGGCGTTCCCCACATGCCTCGAGGCTCGACGCTCGCCATCTACGCCGATCCACCCTCCACTTGTTCACTTAGGGGCTCGGCGCTCGACCACGAGCTCGGGACCGACTCTGGCCTCCACATTGAAAGGAGCTCGACACCGACCCTCGATACTCATTATTCAGCATCTCTTCTCCTCTAGGGGATCCCCTTCATCCTACCCTGTTGGCCTCTCCAGGAAGTTATAGACCGCATTCGCCATCCTTCCCGTTCCGCTCTCCCTCTAGAGGCAAAACCACTCTTCCACGGCTGGCTTACCCATCCCTCTAGGAGTGGGGGGGGGGGGGGGGCTCCTGATATGGTACAGATGACGTGGCCCCTCCTGGGCCACCGGATCCTCTCAAAAACCATACTTCTGTGATCATCAGATCAACCCTGAGCCATACGGGCGTCTGCCACGTTAGGCCCACGAGCAAACGGGTCTGACCCGGTCCAACAGGATCCCAGACCCTTTTTTCCTGCCTATAAATACCAGACCCCCTCCACTCTTCTGCAGGTAATCAAACTTTCTCTCCCTGAACCCTAACTACAGTTACTTTTTCAGTAACTGACTAGATCATCGGAGGGCCTGTCACCGGGACTTCTCCCGGATTTTTAGGCAGTGTGCAGGTACCCAGGATCGAGCCGAGCCTCTTCATCCAAGCCGAGCTGCTGGGCCCGAGCCGAGCACCCGGTCCCCATCTCACTCCTGCTACTCCCGAGCCGGTTCCCCAGCCGAGGGTCGGACCAGAGCCAGTACCATAACTTTCACTATACAAACTACAAGAACTCACACCTGTTGCAGCCACACCCCAAAAACAAACCGCATCAATATGTATCTAAGATTCTCGAATGGAATTGGAATTGATATATAACTAAGATTCTACCTAAGATTTTCAAGTGGAATTGGAATTGGAATTGATATATTTCAGATAACTAACGATAGAATGGGTATCAAAGATGAATAGGAATTTGCCTCTTGGTTAGACGAGACAATGTATATAAGCGGGGAAAGAGATTGCAAGTATAGCAAAACTTGACTTTAAAGACATCATGCTTTATGTGGAACATGATGGAGACTGGTGGTGTTACGAAAGAGGTGAAACAAAAGAGAAAATTTTGCCGAAATGCCCTTGTTTTTGAAAATAATTAGCGAACTGCCCTTGTTTCGAAAACATTTAGCCATCTGCCCTTGTCTGTGACACGTCAGCAACAAACATTATTGGGAATCACGGCATCAGCTAATTGCATGCCGTGATTCCCAATAACGGCATCTCTATTTGAGAAAATTGCCATGCCGTTATTCCCAATAACGGCATTGGTTAATTTGAGTTTCGATCTATATTGTATCAACAATGGTTCGAGATTTGGCAGCCAAAAAATAAATGAACTGATGCCGTTATTCCGGAGAACGGCATCGTTTGTACTGATGCCGTTCTTCAGAATGACGGCATCAGTTATTTACTTTTTGCACAAATCCCTATAAGCGAAACCCCCTTTCTTCTCCCCTTTTCTTCCCCTTCTGGTTTGTAAAACGCATCTCTCTCACATCACCCCTTTTACCCACAAACCCTAGATCTCATAATCAAAAATTTTCAACCATTTGAGTCCTATAAAATTGCATACATCCTAACTCCTCACTCCCACTCTCATTTTCAGTCTTCCGCATCAACGAAAATTTTGCCGGTGGGTTTTTTGGTATCATTTGAAAGGTATTATCATACTAACCTTATGTTTGATTTTTATTTCAAAGATTCATCACATTTTGAGTAGTGAATGATTTGAATATGTTTTAATTTTTATGCATAGGTATGGAATTTGATATCCCTATATGGTTATATTTTGGGGGTGAAGTAATTAAGGATCCAAAAATTGGATATTCTTATAGTGATGTTGAACCGGTAATTATTTGGGCTACCCCCAATTTTGGTTACTCAGAATTAACAGATAAGATATATGAAGTAACCAATTGGGACAGAAGTGAAATGACTCTGAGATTGAGAGCCCGTTATTCTGCTGGTAAAGGGGATGGGCAGTACTTCATGTTGGTACCCATAGACAGTGACAGTTCTCTGAGGTCTGTCCTGCTTAGGACACTTCATCCAAGTTGTGGTTGGAATATAGTTGAGTTATATATTGATCAAACGAGGCTTCCAAATACTACAAGAGTTGTTATCGACGGTCCAAGGCCAACTAGGATTCTGAGACCATCTGAAGAGTCACACGCAAGAATTTCTAATACTGTTGGAGAAACTAGCACAACTCCAACGGAACCTGTTTCCTCCGAATACGAGCCGCTCCATCCGACCCCATTGCCACAAAATTTTCTGGTAGCTGGCATTGCTTTGACAGACTTTGATAACGCCGTTGTAAATAACGACTTGGTAGAAGAGGAAGAAGATGAGGTACGCGGTCTCGAGGATGATGATGAGGAGATCGCCCTTGAAGCTCCAGTTGTTGATGCCAATGTTTAAGTGCCGGTTGTTGATGCCAATGTTCATGTGCCGGTTAACAATGCCCGCGTGTTGCCAAGTCAAGACACAGGTCCAGCTATGCGTGGATCGCAGTCAAGCGAATGGATGTCCCGTGCCACCGTACATGAACAGATCCAGTCTTCCATTGGGTCTTCCAACTTGGATGAACTCTTCATAGGTCAAAGATTTCCATCCAAAGATGCTCTACAACATCAAGTCAAGATGTATGCCGTGAAGAACCACAGGGAATTCGTGACGGTAAAATCAGATCGTTGTCTGTACCATGTGAAATGTAAATACGCTCCCATCAACCATTCAGCCGAGCAGATTGCAGAAAATCCATCACTTCAAAATGTCGTCGGTTGTCCATGGCGCTTGCGTGCAATTATTCCCAAAGGTCGTGATTATTTTGTGGTGAAACAACTTGAAGGTGTACACACATGTGTGAATCCTACATTGACTCAGGATCACAGCAAAATTGACTCGACGGTTGTATCGATGCTGATAATAGATACTCTGAGGGAACAACTCACAGTAACACCAAGAGCCATAATTGGGCAGGTGAAGGGTAGGCTCCAATACACAATATCGTATTGGAAAGCTTGGAAGGCAAAACATAAAGCAATTGAGAAACTATATGGTTCTTTTGAAACAGCGTACACTAAATTACCATACCTATTCAATGCAATTCAAGCTTCGAATCCGGGTACGGCTGTACAGTGGGCGAAAACTACGACTGGGCCGGGTATAGAAACATTTAAGAGTGTTTTTTGGTCATTCGGTCCCTCGATTGAAGGATTCAAATCATGTAGACCAGTTATAAGTGTTGACGGTACTCATTTGTACGGAAAATACAAAGGTTGTTTGTTGATTGCGGTTTCACCAGACGCAAACGGTAGGTTGTTTCCGTTTGCATTTGCACTTGTTGACGGCGAAAGTATAGAAACATGGACATGGTTCATGAACTGTATTCGGTGCTATGTGACAGAACGTGAAGGTCTTTGCGTCATCTCGGATCGACATGCCGGTATTTTATCAGCAATGGGAAATGAGTTTGGCACGTGGAGGGAACCTTTTGCATATCATCGGTATTGTATGCGGCACTTTGCTAGCAATTTTCATAAAAAATTTGGTTCGAAATTTTTGATGAATAAATTAAAGGTAATTGCTAGTGAAAATCAGTGGAGAAAGTATGAGGAAAAGATGGCACAACTTGAAGCTAGCAATGCTGATGCGGCTAATTGGGTTAAGGAGAAAGCAATTGAGAAGTGGGCACTTACTGCTGATGGTGGGCGTAGATATGGTATTATGACAACAAATCTGTCCGAAGTGTTCAACTCGGTTCTAAAAGGTGTTCGTAGCTTACCTGTCACCGCAATTGTGGAGCAGATATTTTTCCGTCTGAACATGTATTTCACCGACCGCCGTGAGGCCGCACAGACACTTATCGCTGAAGGTAAACTATGGGCACCACGAATCCAGGATCTTATTGATGCCCGGCGTGAAAAATCAAATTTACATGAAGCCATAATGTTCAATAATCGCGATGGTGTCTTTGGGGTGAAAACGGGCATTAGAATGGACGGTGGATATCAAAAGGGTGGGCATTGGCATACGGTGGACCTAGAAGGCCGAACTTGTACGTGTGGGAAATTTCAATTGTTCCACGTTCCATGCTCTCATGTGTTAGCGGCATGTGCTTCCCGGGCGCTTGATTATCAACCATACATAGATCCTTTCTACTCTACAGACGCGTTAGCAAAAACATGGGCACCATCTTTCAATCCTTTCCCTGACGAATCTTATTGGCCTACCCAAAGCGCACCGGTACTAATTGTTGATCCTAGTCTTCGCCGGGTCAAAGGGAGGCCTAAGAGTACTCGTATCCGCAATGACATGGACGCTCGAGAAGGAGGGACTAGTGGAAAAGTATGTTCAAAATGTGGTGTGAGCGGACACAATAGACGCAGTTGTAAGAATGTACAAAGTGTGGGGACTTCACAATCTACCCGCACTTGAATATTTTGCTTAGTTGTCATATGTTAGTTGAATGTTTTCATGTTGTCTGTTGTTTGTTGAGTAATGTACGTTTGAATTATCTGGATTATTTTTATGTTCTCTGTTAATGTTGAGTAATTTACGTTTGGATTATTTGTATTATTTTCATGTTGTTTGTTAATGTTGAGTAATTATTTTCATGTTTGAATTATTTGAATTATTTTCATGGTGGACATATTTATAATTGTTTGTATGAGCTAATCTAGATGTTTATTTGTGTCGTCCCTCCCTTTAATTTTTTATTTTTTGGAATGATAAGTTTTGTGTGATTTCTATGTTTAAATTGGTATGAAAGTGTTAATGAGTGGTGGGTATGGTTAGATTTGTTCCAAACTACCATTCGCAAAATAAACATGCACAGAAAACATGCACAGATATTTTAACTGATGCCGTGTTCCTGAATAACAGCATCTTATTTACATGCCGTTATTCTGAAGAACGTCTGTGTAGACAGAATGTTTGGTAGAATGCTCAAAATTTGTAAGTTTGTTCTTTCACGAATGCCGTTATTCTGAATAACGGCATACATAAGTAATGCCGTGCTTCAGAATAACGGCATCGTTTACAGATGCCGTTATTCTGAACGACGTCTGTAGAGACAGAAAGATTTGGCAGCAACTACAAATTTTCTAATTTTCCCTACATGAAGATGCCGTTTTTCGCAATAACGTTACAGGATTAATATGCCGTTATTGCGAATAACGGCATCGTTTATTCTCTTTTTTTGACTTAGCACAGATTATACATGCACAGATGAAATCAAATTCTTCAAATTCTTCAAAAATGCATCATTCAAATATGCACAGATTATCAACTTCAAATTCTTCAAAAATTTTCACAGATTATACATGCACAGATTATACATGCACAGATTAAAGGATTCAAATTCTTCAAAAATGCATTATTCAAATATGCACAGATGAAATCAAAATTACTTGTATCTGAGAATGTGTATCTGAGAAGCCTTCAAAATATACAATGCACATTCTGATTAACCATTTCAAAGCAAAAATTAAATCAGAATTCAAAACAAGATATATATCAATTAATATAAATCAGAATTTGAATCATCATTTTCAAATAATGATGACTCAAATATACATGCACAGAATTCTGATTTATATACACAGAGAAATCATCATTTTCAAATTTTCTGATCTATATACACAGATACATGCACAGAATTCTGATTTATATACACAGCTCTATCAATTCTAATCATCATTTTCAAATTTTTGCTTTGAATTCTGATTTATATCTGAGAATACCCCAAATATGAAATCAAATTCTGATTTAATTGTATCTGAGAATGTGTATCTGAGAATACTTCAAATATACATGCACAGATCAACTTCACAGATCAACTACAAAATTTAAATACTTCAAATACTTCAAATTACTTCACAGATCCACAGAATAAACTTCACAGATAAACTTCAAAAGTTCAAAAGTAGGGTAAACACAAATTTAAGCTTCAAATTCACAGATCATATTCACAGATCAAGTTCACAGAGATATGCACAGATCATATACATGCACAGATCAAATTGGCTTTCAAGTTCACAGAGATCAAATTCACAGATCATATACATGCACAGATCATATACATGCACAGATCCCCATATGCACAGATCATATACATGCACAGATCAAATTCACAGATCATATACACAGATTTCAAGTTCACAGAGATATGCACAGATTTAAGCTTCAAATTCACATAGATATAAACACAAATAACTTCAAATTCACAGATCAAGTCCCCATACCACTTTGAACTCCACATACATTCGACTTCAAATTTAAATACTACATCAAGTTCACTAAGACTTATTCCACATATCAGAATTGATTAAGTTCACTTTGCCACTCCCACATACCAACTTCACGGACACTACAAAATTCAAATATTTCCTGTGTTAATCTTCATCAAAATCAAATACTTCAACAATTTGCACACCCACGCATAACAACCTGCATACAAACATATACAATTAATAAATGCATAAAATGATGTGTTACAAAACGACAATTAGTTTGTTTCTACCAATTATCCTGGAGTGTAATGTTTGGGTGCTTTCCTCATCCGAGCCGGGACTTTCCGCCTACGTTCCCGTTGTTCTTGCGTTGGGGGTCCACTTGGACCAGCTCCTCCTTCTTCGCCACCTCCTCCTTCTTCAATCTCCGGATTTGCCAATTGGCTTTGCGGTGGAGGATCACGAACGGTCTTGTGTCTTCGACGCTCTGATGGGGGTCCCAATTGCAAAGCTGGTTGTGGTGGAGGTGAAGCTTGGCTAGCGGTAGGCCGTTCTTGTTGGCGTGGAGCTTCGGTTGAACACATAAGTTCATTGAAACGAGGACCATCTCCAACCTCTTCAAGAGAGGTACGACAATTGCACAGGAGGTCTCGTGCCAATTCTTTGCATGCCTTATTGGCATTGCTCTTCAACACATTCGCACATTTTCTAGCCATGTCCCATGTGCTTTCTATCTATAATAGTAAACGATATATATTGTAAGTGAAGATGCATAAGTAGAACGGAACGAAATAATTCAAATTCAACAAACAATCTAACTTACCATTATACGGTATGATGAGGCCTTCGGTTGGTACATCGGCTGTGATGATGAAAATGCCGGTGGTGGTTCAACATGAATCGCTGGTATAGGTTCTTGGATGCCCGCTGGAAAATCCGTTTTGGGTTGGATATAAACTCGCGTTATGCGACGGTACCAGGCCATATAAGTAGTTTGCATTGATCCATTGTACGGATACTCAACACCCTCGACTACCAACTCATACCTCCGCTCATTCCATGCTCCTACATACGCGCGGTGGTGATCGGCCCAATCCATGTTCGGTAAACGACCTTGGCCCGTGATGTTGTGTAGTCTACGATCGTATAATGTGTTCACAGGGACGGGTTGTTGTGCATTGAATTGCCGAAGAACACGGCCGGGATAATAAAACTCCACAACTGAGAAATTCACTAGCGGAGCTAAGGTCAACCACAACTGCGCATGAGCAGTGCAAATAGGTGGTAGACGAGCCAGTCTCTCATCCGTGTACGGGGTCCAATTGACGAGCTCTTCCCTCAATTGATCTAGCTCGTCCCTGTAATAAGTTAGGACACCACGTGGGTTATCCCTCCACGTACGCTTCCCCGCCCAGTATGCACCGAGAGGAGCTCTCATCACGGGATTATCATGTACATCCCTCCAACTCTCTGATAGTACCGTCACACGGGGTCGGCCGAGATGTATTCTTTCCCAACACCAAATCTGCAGGATGGACATCGGCCCGGTCATCTGAATCGAACCCAACGAACAGTTGCAGAGTGCACGATAAAGGGAGGCTAGAGCTGCACTTCCCCAACTATACCTGCCGGCTGTCTGTAGGTCAGCTATCAATGGAAGATACATGAGGTGGACTACGTCACCTGAAGAGTTAGGGAATAGGATCCCTCCAATCATCGACAGTACGTATGCCCGCGTGTAGTTCTGGATCTCGATGTCCGTATGCACAGGTGCGACTCGAATGTGAGTGAAACTATCTTCTAGGAATGAACGCCTAATGGATTCCCCAACCCATATGCCGTGGTCAACTTCATCAACATCCAACCCCAAATAATCTCGTGCTAGTGCAACCCTGTTGAACATCAGATTGCCTGTGACGGCCACCCCGTCAATTGGAAGACCCGAAATCACCGCTACATCTTGTAGGGTGACCGTCATCTCACCGCACGGTAAGTGGAAGGTGTGTGTCTCCGGCCTCCATCGCTCTACCAGTGCGGTAAGCAAGGCGTGATCACACTTTATGTTGGTCAGCTTTGACATACCGCTAAACCCACTGCTAACTAAATAATGTTGCATAGCAATACAGTTCTTGAGGACAGGCATGACCTTGTGCGTCCTAAAACTCATCTTCTCCACATCCCCGGTCCAAACGGCCTGTGATCTGTGGTCTTCTTGGAGAAACAGAACTGTAGGATCTAATGGACCCGGATGTCCCCGTGGTCCAAATGAAGGCGTAGAAGAAGCACCAACACCATGCGAAGAAGATGGTTGTGCAGGATCCATTGGCCTGTACACATTAACGAAGACTAATCAACAACATTTTCAGTAGAAAAATTGAGTGCATGAGCAGAGATCTGCTGGTGAATTAGGATTTTCAATAAGCAAGAAGCACCAAAGATTAGTGTATTAGGATATCCCCGTGAATTAGGATAATTGAGTGCATGAGCAACAAGCACCAAAATTAAGTGTATCAGGATCTTCATAACCCCGACTTCAAACGTAAATCACTTGAATATTTAAGAAATTGAGCATCTCAAAAACTCAACATTTAGTAAACCCTAACCTACAATACTTGAAGTACTTCCAAAATTACTACTTCAATAACCCTAACCTACAATATTTGTACTATACTACATAATAAAACAGTCAAAATCAACTATACAAAAAACAAATTAGGGTTTTTAGTTACTTACAAAGATTTCGGAATCGGAATGAGAATGAACTCTGGATGAAGGATTGAGGAGTACACTCCGAAATAGAAGTCAACAACACACCAAAAGATCTAGTGGATTTTTTTTTTCAGATCGTCTAGGGTTTTCGTCTAGGGTTTTCTGTTTGGAAATGAGGAAGGCACGAGCGGAAGAGAAAGGGGGAAGAGGAAGGGTTTTTCGAGTATATTACTGCAAAAAGTAAATAACTGATGCCGTTATTCTGAAGAACGGCATCAGTTATAAACGATGCCGTTCTCCAGAATAACGGCATCAGTTTATTTCATATTTGGAATTAATCTCGAGTCAAGATTAATAAAGTAGAGCTCTATTTTTTAAAAATAACCAATGCCGTTATTGGGAATAACGGCATGGCAATTTTCTCAAATAGAGATGCCGTTATTGGGAATCACGGCATGCAATTAGCTGATGCCGTGATTCCCAATAACGTTTGTTGCTGACGTGTCACAGACAAGGGCAGATGGCTAAATGTTTTCGAAACAAGGGCAGTTCGCTAATTATTTTCAAAAACAGGGGCATTTCGGCAAAATTTTCAACAAAAGAAGCATAGAAGAAATAGCCTTCTTTTTCCACTATATATCTAATGCTCCATGCAAATTAGTAGACCCAAAAATACAATTATAAACATGCATAAATAACTTCCTAGACTGTTTTTCTTGAAGGATGTGTTCGTACACAATAATGTGGATGAAAATCCGAGATTGATATGAAAATCACTGCTATCATAAGCTACGTACAATAGAGTATTTAGGAATTTTAAATAACAACTAATTAGTCGTGTGTAAATCATTAGAAATGCATTCATTAAGATCAGTAATCAAATCCCAAAAGAATTTGAAGTCCAAGTACGAATGACTCAATACTCAGAAGTCAAGACAATAAATGAATTTGAAGTCAACAATTTCATATTGAGATGTACTCATCTATAATGGGAGAAGGTCTTAATATAATTTATCCATCTACCAACTCATGCAACTTGTAATGCACATGCATAATTATTGTAAATGAGGTTTTAGATCAAATTCAGACTACGTCTGAATTTTTACTTTAAAAAAAATATATTTATTAAGACGTGCATCGCACGTGTAAACTACTAATCTATATAATAAAACACAAGGCAATTCAAAAGAAAGCTATCAAGTGGCTCTCCTTCAATTGAAAGGAAATCAACGGTTCAGATTTATCCTCATAAAAGATACTTTTCCGCCCGTTACTCGTTACTGTAGCTACAATAGCCACATTCAGATTTATATTTTATATTGTGTGAAATAGTTGATATTTGTTTGGGTTTTGAAATTAATTAACCTTTAATCCCCACTTTTAATTAATTAAGAAAAGACTAATTAAAATCACACTAATCTTAATTAAGAAAAACTTCAATTGTTGTGGTTTAATTAGTCTTTTCTTAATTAATTAAAATTTATGGATTAAAAGTTAATTAGTTTCAATCTAATTAAGCTTAATTAACTTATCCAAAATATTAGGAATTAAGCTTAAAAAAAATAAATTAATCCCTAATTTTAGATTAATTTCATGTCAAAATAAAAAATAAAAAAATATTTTAAATTACTTTCGCTACAGTATTACCTACAACCAAAACAAAGCTAACATTTAATTATTGCTACAGTAAACCTATATATAACCAAAGCTACTTTTAAGAAATCAATCCAAGAAATTGCTTTCACAACAGTGCTTTTTCCTCTCTTCATTTTTTTTACAACCAACCCAACCATCCCTAATTATTTTAGTATGTAATTATTTTACGACAGTCTAATTATTTTTTACTAGTATTTTTCACGTGCGATGCACGTTTTGATAAGAGTTGGAGGATTTTCACGTGCGATATATGTGTTAAGAAATAGTTTTGGAGTTGGACGTGTGTCGCACGTAATGGGAAAAAATATTTTGAAGGAAAAGCTACATTTGTACGTGCAATGAACGTGTTTATAAGTAGAATTTGAATGTTACGTGCAACATTTGTACATGTTTAGTGTTAAAAAATTATTATAAAATTGTTTTGCACGTGTGTTGCACGTATTAAGTATGTGAAATTTGTTTTATTTGTTTGTTTTTGTTGTAATTAATGGAAGAGTTGGAGTTTCACGTGCAACACACGGATCTGTACGTTGACAAATGACAACCCCAACCCTCTCATTATAATATTAGAGATAATTATCGCGTAGTTACTAACCTTGAGGTATTGCATATAAATATTGACTTATGTGATTTGTTAATCAAATAAAATTACATATATTTTACTGTTTATAGTATTTTTTTATATATTGCATCGATCATAAGATATGTCGTAGGAACTTGTTAACGGCAAACCTAGTATAGTCATATACAAGAAACACTGCTCCATGTTCCCCTGCTTCATGAGATAACAATCTGACTAGATTAAACTTATCTTCATCCTTGATTCTGATAAAATAATGCAATCATAAATTAAAACAACTTCGGTTACACCTAAATATATATAATACTTTGTTCTAGAACCCATTTGGGACCAAACTTTTTCCAAAAAATGACTCACTTTTTGAAAGTATTTACAAAACTAACCCACTTTCGAAACTATTTATTAAACTGAACGAGATAGCGAGTCTAGTTCAAATGAACTCATTATCTCAGATAGCGAGTGTAGTTCTATGATTTTCTCCAACACTTAGATTTTGAACATGCAATTTCCATCTCAAATGTATACAACTATATTCGCTATCTGAGATAGCGAGTTTATTTGAACTAGATCGCTATATCAAATAGCGAGTGTAGTTATACTCATTTTTTTAGAGAAATTTTGAACACGAAATGTACACAACTATGAAATAGCAAGTCTAATTCAAATGTACTCGCTATCTCAGATAGTGAGTGTAGTTGTACTCATTTTTCAGAGAAAATTTGAACATAAAATGTATACAACTACATTTCAGATAGTGAGTCTCATTCAAATGATAGCGAGTTGTACGTCTATACATTTCAGGTAGAAATTGCATGTTTAAAATTTCTTTTAAAATGAGTACAACTACACTCGCTATCTGAGATAGGGAGGTCAATTGAACTAGACTCGCTATCTAATATAACGAGTGCACCCGCTATCTGAGATAGAGAGTGTAGTTATATACATTTCAGGTAGAAATTACATATTTAAAATTACTCTATAGTACAACTACACTCGGTATCTGAGATAGTGAGGTCTGTTGAACATGCAATTTCTATCTGAAGTATATATAACTGAACTGTCTATCTCAGATAGCGAGTTCATTTAAACTAGACTTGCTGTCTCAAATAGCGAGTAGGTCAATTTGGTAGATAGTTTCGAAAGTGAATCAGTTTGGTAGATATTTTCAAAAAGTGGATCATTTGGGGGGAAAATCTTTGGGACCTACCATGTGCCTAGATCTACATGCAGTCTCATATAGTGCCCAATGTCATCTAGCCATTTCCCAACAATAAAAACAAAAACAACAAAAAAAGCTTCTAGAAGAACAGCCCACCGTTTTTTTTTTTCTTTTTTCCTTTTTTTTTTTATTGTTTTTGACTTCTTCCTAGATATTTCTCCCATCCATGTCCCCATAAAAGATTCTTAGCACTCCCCCCCACGTCACTAGAAATAACCCCCCCAAACTCCCCCCCACGTCACTAGAAATAACCCCCCCAAATCTTTTATTATAGGGTTATTCTGGATAGACCCCTAGTTTGACATTGAATTTCTATTAGGCCTGGCAATTTCCCAACTCAGTTGTAAACCTCTAAGTCGGCATTGCATATTTGCAATTTCTCAACAAATTTTTTTTTTTTTTGCATAATTTTAAACTTTCTTCGAACATGTACCCGCATAACGGGTTTATAACAGTTTATAACGTGAACAAAAATACTACATGGTAAAACAAGGAGCCTTATTGACATTTCCCCCAATAAACAAATCCTAATAATTCCCCAAATCGTAATCCCATATTTCCCCATCTCCTCCTCCTCATCCCATTCACATTCCATTCCTATAAATAAATACCCTCCCTCCCATTATTCCCAATCCTCGAACTACACCAAAATCAGCAACCGGAATCCCAAAAAATAAAAAATGAGAAAAGAATTAGAACAAGAGCAAGCTATGATTCCGGGCTTACCCGAAGACCTCGCCCTCGAATGCCTCTCTCGGGTCCCGCACCAGTTCCACTCCCACATCCGACCCGTTTCCAAGAAATGGCGCGATCTAGTCACCGCCCCACACTTCTCCGACCACCGCCACCGAATCGGCGCCTCCGAACATCTCATCTTCACCGTCCAATCCCTCACCTCCTCCGATCCCGTCATCGCCGGTGAAAATAAGGCAGAAAACGAACATATCTCTCGACCTCCTCCGACCTACGCTCTCAGCCTCTACAACGCCACGCTCGCCACGTGGCACCGGGTCACCGCGCCGCCGGACTTCTCGATCCCGATGTTCGCCAACTGCGCCGCCGTCGGCAGCCAGCTCGTCCTCATCGGCGGCTGGGATCCGGCGACCCTGGAGCCCCTCGCCGACGTCCGCATCCTCGACGTCGCGACGATGACGTGGCGGAAGGGGCGGCCGATGACGTCAGCGAGGTCGTTCTTCGCCTGCGCGGCAGCCGGCGGGAAGGTCTTCGTCGCCGGCGGCCACGACGCGCAGAAGAACGCTCTGAAATCCGCGTCGGCGTATGACGTGGCGTCGGACGAGTGGGTGACGCTGCCGGATCTGAACCTCGAACGCGACGAGGCGAGGGGGGTTATCATAGGCGGTAACTTTTGGGCGGTGAGTGGATACGCGACCGAGAATCAAGGGCGCTTCGCCACGTCAGCGGAGTTCTACAAGGAGAATTCTGGCACGTGGGAGGTGGTGGAGGGCGTATGGGATGATGCCACGTGTGTGACGGCTATTTTTGGGAAAGGGGATGGTACTATGGTGAGTGTGGACGATAGAGGGGTGAGGGAGTGGAGTGTGGATTTGGGGGAGTGGAGATTGGTGGGGCCCGCCGCTGCAGCACCGGAGGGGGTACCGTCGAGGAGGGGAAGCACGTGCGGGGCGGTGGTGGGGGAGAGGATTTTTGTTAGGATAGGGGATGGGAGCGGGGGGTGGGTGGTTGATTTGAGGACGAGGAAGTGGGTGAGAGGCGACACGCCCGGAGGGTTTGGGGGGTTTGCGTATTCCGCAGCAGCGGTCAGGATATGAACTCAAGAGTCATGACTCTTGCTCGATATGAGATATAATGACGACAACAACACAAGGACATGGTTTGTGGCGTTTGATGTGGTTATGCTATGATGCTTATCAAAGTGCGCGCGCACACAAACAAATGATAGTTGTGATCCTAGTATTACAAAAGTTTTTTTTTGCCCTGAGAAATGATCGAACTTATCGTTGGGAATCTTAAGTAAAGTCCAGTGTGTTTGTTAGGGAGAAAGAATGCTCCGTCATCAAACTCCAAAATTGCGAGATGGTTGTGAATCAGGTTGTGATGTTTTAATTATTACAAGATGTTGTGGTCTTTTCTCGGTTACAAGAATAGGATGATGTTTCTTGACACAAAGCATGATTTGAATCGTATTGATTACCAATACGCCTCTTGGTCGTTACTAAGAGGCTTTTCCTTGTTCCAGAGTTAAATTGCTTAGCGTACCATTGTCTACGAAAGTGACTCGATAGGGAACTAAACAATATTCGATTCGAATTGTCTGTGTAGTTTAATCAGCTGAGAAAGAAATTCCTATATCATTATTTACCATAAACCAATATACATATTTGTTACAGGGGATACCTGATATGTTTACTGCAATTTTTTTGATTTTTTACTTTTTTATCAAAAAAATGCTTATTGTCGTTGCATCTGGAGAGAAGTCTAAAACTTCATGTTTGAAATTGCATATTCAGTGACTGCTATTTCAGTTAATAACATGAACAGACAATGGCATGATTGGTATTTAATAAAATGGATAATTGAGTGGCCCGTTCGAATTCAGAATTTCTGTTCAAGCAAAGATTTTTCCATCAAAATATTTCAGTTAATAACTTAATCTTATCGAATGATGTGGAAGACTCATGTGACACTAATCATCAGTATTAGAACCTTCTATCCATAATTGGTCTTACTCCAGTCACCTCTCACTGTCATTTATCACTACAAGTTTTTCACAAAAAAGGGGATCTCTTGGGCTTTAAAGAAAGGAAAAAACTGGGACCTCATTTTGGGAAAACAGTGACATTGCAACAAACTGCACGTACCTTCGAATCTTTGATTAGGACAATTAGACAATACACTGCCTTCTAGAATTCACCCAATTTTTCCACTTAAAGAACCTTCTGAGATAGAGATACAATTATTTGAGAGAGAGATTAAAAGACTGTTGTATATAAGAGCATCCACAGTCGTTCGATGCTAAAAAATGGCAAAATGTATTTTTTAGCAATCCAATTCGATGAGCATCCACAGTCGTGGATTGGCAAAAAATGGCAGAAACAAAACATGATGTTTCGTCCCAAAAATTGGAAAAAAATAAAGGTTTTTTTTTTGGAAAAAAAAATTGCAAAAAATAAATTTTAAAAATAGTTCGTAAATAATATTTGCAAAAACAATTAAAAAATTTGCAAAAACAATTAAAAAAATTACAAAAATTCCCAAAAAGAAGCCCAGCATTCTGGACGAAGCACCATGCTTCGTCCGGATTTTCCGGAAAACTTTTTTTAAAAAAAAAAATTGTAAAAAGAATTTTTTAACCAAATTGTAATTTTTTTTTGCAAAAACAATTGAAAAATTTGCAAAATCAATTGAAAAAATTGCAAAAAAAATTTAAAATTTACAATTTTTTTTTAAAATTTGGATTGGGACGAAGCATGATGTTTCGTCTCAAATTGAGACGAAACATCATGTTCATTCCCACGTTTAAAGCTTATTTTATTCGTTTTTTTAGTTTTTTTTACTTCGGACGAAACATCATGTTTCGTCCGATCAATTAAGAATATAATAAAATAATCCAGACGAAACATCATGTTTCATCCGCTATAATATGCATATTGCTATTTCGATTGCTATTTCTCCGTATCTACTGTAGCGCTTTTGCCAAAAAATGGCAAAATAGCAAACGACTGTGAGCGCTACAGTAGGAAAAAAATGACAAAAATGGCAATAAAGCAAACGACTGTGGATGCTCTAATATGTCACAATTTGTAGTGCTAATAGCACAACACATACTATAAATAATAGAAATTTTTTAAGGACCAGGTGAACTAAGAATAAGTCACCACAATATTCGTAAGATCTCACAATAACACGATAATATGTAAAGATAATCAATACTTCTTATTCTACAAGAAATACAAAGATTACAAAGATATTATAACCCTCAATCTCTCTCTCACATTTTCAACTCCTGGCACACCCCTTTCTTGAAGTTGAACATTGATAACGGTTCACAAATCCTCTCTATTCTGATTAGATTAAGCATAAGGTTCACATCTACTGCTATATATACAACCCCAAGCAAACCCTAAAAGATATACACAAATACAGCTTATTGGACCCAAAATCCGAAAGCTCAAATAACACACAGCGCCGCTTGCGGACAACCGCACCTCGTTGCGGTCGGCTGCAATGAGTCGCACCAACTGGACAGTTGACTGTCCCACTCTCTATTGGAACTCTGAACTCTCTAATACTAGCAGCCTAGTTGCGCTCGGGCGGTCTGTCGGGTGTGCGGTCGATCACAACTCCACCTGCCTTTCTTTTAGATGTTGTTGTCATTCTCTTGCTGTCTTCATCTTCTGTTGTTCTTCTCCAACTTCAAGAACTCTCGTGCCTACATGTATTTGATGCCACAATCCTAACAAAGCCCAGGCTAAGAATGACTAAATTGTAGAAAACTATTTTACCCGTTTCTCAAATAACAACTCAAAACTGGCTTAATACGAGTAAGCTCTTCAAACTTCTACTTTTCTCTAAAACGAAAACAATCATCTACATCGGTGTTTCACCTAATTTCAAGAAACTACCCTAAATTGTAACATTTTTTCAAAAAATGTCCTACATTACATTAGCAGTCTGCAAAACAAGAAGTTTTAGGAGATTATACACATTAAAACAAGTTTAGGGTAGTTATATGAGAAATGCCAGAAGTATTTGATAGTTTCCTCAATTTTAACAGGCAAAAAATGCATTCCACCTGTCACTGCCATGTTTAGTTATGGAAACTATATACTTCAGAATCAAGTTTTGCTAGTTTCATGACAACGATACAACCAGTTGAGCTAATGCCAATCACATCAGTTCAAAAGATAAGCAATCATGAACCATGATATACAAAATGTTAATTTGATGGTAGTAGATAACAGACTGGTAGCTCAAATTTCAGAATCAATTAATTCAAGATTCGTTAACTTGTGCGGTTGTCCACTGAAGCCATGTGCATGTAATCATAATATCCTAGAGAAAAGAGAACAATCCCTCAAAGCAATATCTGAACACAAGTAGGGTGTTTCATTCATAGAGAAGGGTCAGAACAAAAGCCTTTGCTTATCAATTTTCATTTACAATCTCATTGTAATCACACCAGCGAGCAAGAAACATAGAGGTCAGAACAAATACAAAAAAAATCTTGAGAAGTGTCGGTTTCAATTGTATTTTCGTCTCTTATAGCTTTTGCCCCTTGAGCCAGCAACAACAGAACCACCACGCCGATTTTTCTTTGATTTAGGTTTTCGGCCTCTTTTCTTTCCGGTGTAGCTTCTTACGGGAACAGATGGCCGGCTGCTTTCTCCGACTATAACCGGAATTGGTTGTGGCGGAGGAGAGGGAGTCCTCGAGTCATCAGAGCAAGACTGGGTTTGTTCTTTGTGTATTTCTTGAAGTTTCTCTTTGCCATAACTGACCCTCTGGAAATTTTGGAGTTCTTGGTCACCTGATTGATTGCTTATCAGAACATCTTCAGGAATCTGCAGATAGCAAGAGAGGAATAGCACACTCGATTATTTCTAGTTAACAAGCACCGACCTCTCGAGGATTTCCTATGTGTGTGTGTATATATATGTGTGCACACGCGACTTTACTGAGTTTCTTGTCAATCCAAGGTTACAGCCTCAAAACTAGATTTTCAAAAGGTCTCATCTCACCTGGAAACCTAGGTTTCTTAGTTGCTTGAGGTTTCAGTAGGTTTCCAACAAACACGCAGCGAGAATGGTTTGGCAAGTAACATTGGAAGATGAAATTGGGGTACTCATGGAATCTCAAATCAAAGTTCAAGATGTGTCATGTTTGGAACATGGAATGTGAAAATTACTCGCAAAGTTGAGTTTACAGCTTTTGTAATTCCCTACATCAGAATATGAGATTCCCCGATGTACTTCATTAGCGGCAATTCAAGAAATCTCCGAAGTGCACTCTATCTCACCTCTGGACACCTTTTATTCTACCACTCAAACAAAAATATATAAAGTGGACATGGTTAATCTTTTTAGGTATTCAAATTCCAATATAAACCCGTATACAATATCAATTTGCAATTGTTGAACCTGAAAAAATCATTGTTGAACCTAAAATCCTATAATTTCCTAGCCTGCCTCTAATAACTTCCATAGGCCAATATGCCCTTAGTGAGTCTATTTTACATAGAAAATTCATAGGAACGAGCAATAGAAGAGTTACTACAGGCGCAAAGAAAGACTTACTTCGTTAAAAAATTCTGCATGAGTCAGAATCATTGTTGAACCTAAAATCCTATAATTTCCTAGCCTGCCTCTAATAACTTCCATAGGCCAATATGCCCTTAGTGAGTCTATTTTACATAGAAAATTCATAGGAACGAGCAATAGAAGAGTTACTACATGCGCAAAGAAAGACTTACTTCGTTAAAAAATTCTGCATGAGTCATTGAACCATCTGCTGTCAATAAGCCCACAGTGTTTTCAATAATATCGATGTCAGTAGCATCCCCATAGCTTGAAACTACACTATCATCTCCATGGAGTGGCATTGAATCTCTGTTATTATTAACTGGAGATAAACTGTGGCTTTGAACATAACTAGTAGGTGGGTCACCATGGAAAAAGTTTCCAGCTGACATCACCTTGCGTAGTTGTGCCTGCATACTGTGAACGCTCGACTGAAGACCTTCGATTTGGAGAAGGATCTTCTCTAAAGAATCATCGTCACGTCTGACTCCAAAGGCAGACCAATCTGGATCTTCATCGCCTTTTATGATATCTTCAATTGCTTGAATTTATTAAAAAATGAAATAAGTGAGACTAGCAGTAGCGATCAGATGGCCTTCTGTGTATGCTAATCATAGTTTTTTATGGCAAAAGAAACAGTAGAAATAGTAACACCGAGCATTTGTTTTTGCTGCATTATTATGTTGATGGTAATAATTTGACACATCAATAACGGAATAACAAAGACAAAAATGCAATTCAAATTTACATTGAGGATTTACATAGTTACTAAATTTAATTTATTTTGATATGCTAAAATATTTTGGAATATTTAGTTATCCGGAACTTGTAAACCCTACTGAAGGTTAGTTTACAGTTAAATAATGCAGACTAAAAGTTGAGAGAATACCGAGTGTTGGAAATCGATTCCATCATATTGTACTCATCAAGACGTACAAAATGATGTACTCATATGTCCAAAACCGATTTCAAATGAATGAAATATTCGCCTCCAAAGTTAGCTTGTTGAAATGAAGAATTGAACTTTTGCTTGATATGTGACATCTAAACTTAGTCCCATATCGGTAAGGAGCAAAAAGCAAATGAAGATATAAGTTAAAAACTGAGCCAAAGGGTTGTGCCCTTAGGGGTACGAATATTTTCTCCGGAGGGAGAACACACCCAACTTGGGCGTCGGTGTGGAACACACGCGCCCGCCCGGCCCGGCCGGACCGGACCCGGACCCGGGCCCGGGCCTGGGCTTTGGCTTTGGCTTTGGCTTTCAGTAAACTTATTTTTTTTTGCAGAAATCCAGCTCTGTTTTGAGCTGGATATGGGCAGTTGCAACAGTTTTTGTCTGAACAGTTGCAACAACTGTTGCAGCAACTGCCGTCAGTTCTGATCTGATACGAGCAGTTGCAACTGTCGTGACAGTTTTGTCTGAACAGTTGCAGCAACTGCCACGGGATTAGGCCTATAAATAGGATAGGATTCTGATCAAATCCATATCCCATTTCATAGTTCCCTATCTCCTGTATCAACATAGCATATCACATACACTGCCATCATATCTGATCTCACCCGAGCCTCCATTATTCTAGTGTAAGTTAATGGAGTTCTGACTGTTGTATCTTGGGAGACGACTGCCGTAATAACCTGTGTACACCGTTGCAGAGGCAGAAATTAACGTCTTAAGGACATTGCTTCGACAAGCCTCAGTCTGTATTTATTCTTCCTTCACCATACTCAAGGTCGGAATTGAAGATAACATATCTTCTTTCTGTGCTTTGTGTACAGTGATATACACTGTTTGCGAAACAGTTCCTTTAATTCACATTTATCAAGGTTCGAATTGAAGATTCAGTATCTTCCTTTTGTTCTTTGCTGATAGTGAATTATACTGTTTTCATAACAGTATAAGTACAATTAAATTTGAGTAGAAATTTAATTTGTTGTTTTTAATTTTACATTAAAAATTAATTTTGTCTACATAAGTTGTAACAACTTAAGACGTTAATTTATTCTTTTTTCTTTTTCTTCTGTAGACAAGAATATGACTACCAAACCAGAACCCCCGAAAATGGTTAATAGTTTGCACAACAAGCCCGAGAATTTCAAAGGGGCTGACTTCAAGACTTGGCAGAGCAAAATGTTCTTCTATCTTACAACCCTCGGGTTGGATAGGTTCCTCGAGGAGGAAGAACCTAAGCCCGCTGAGGGGCAGACTCCTGAAACTCACAAGGAGACATTTGCAGCAGTGGATGCGTGGAGGCATTCGGACTTTCTTTGCCGGAACTACATCCTTAACTGTTTGGATGAAGTTCTGTACAAGATATATTGTCCAATCACTACTGCAAAAACTTTGTGGACCGCTCTGGCCTACAAATACAAGACTGAGAATGCCAGCTTGAAGAAATTTATCGTGGATAAATTGATGGACTACAAAATGGTGGACTCTAAGTCCGTCACTGTCCAGATGCAGGAGCTTCAAATCATTATTCACGAGATGGAAGCCGAAGGCCATAAGGTTGGCGAATCCTTTCTAGTGGAAGCAATCATTGGAAAGTTGCCACCATCATGGAAAGACTTCAAGTATTACCTCAAGCACAAAAAGAAGGAAATATCCTTAGAAGATCTTGTTGTCAGGTTGAAGATTGAAGCAGACAACCGAGGTACAATAAGGTTCAAAAGCGAGGAGGCTAAAGTACATGTTGTGGAAAGTTCCAACAAGCGGAATGGCAACTCCAACAACAAGAAACATTCCCAGAAGAGGAAAGCTTCAGATCAAGGATTCAAAGACAAGAAGCCCAACAAGAAGTTCAATGGAAATTGTTGGATTTGTGGGAAGCCTGGTCACTCTGCTAGAGACTGCCGCTTCAAGAAATCTGGCGGCACTTCAGAAGCAAATGTCACTGAGAACATCACTTCAAGCATCGATTACCTGAACTTGTCTGCTGTTGTTTCTGAATGTAACCTTGTCCAACATCCCGGACAATGGTGGGTGGACACAGGTGCTACTTGGCACATATGTTTTGATAAGTCACTGTTCTCGACTTATCAGAAACTGGACCACGAAGAAAAACTCTATATGGGCAACTCTGCTGTGTCGATGGTCGAAGGCTGTGGACAAGTCATCCTGAAGTTCACGTCTGGAAAGAACGTCACGCTGAACGACGTGCTTCATGTGCCAGACATCCGCAAGAACCTTATCTCTGGATCCGTGCTCTCCAAGAAAGGCTTCAAGATTGTAATTGAGTCAGACAAGTTGGTGCTGACCAAGGCTGAGGTTTATGTTGGAAGGGGATATCTGTGTGATGGATTGTTCAAAGCAAATGTAGCCGTAATTGGCAATAACCCAATGTACTCTAAATCTATGATGAATAAAAATTCAGTTTCTTATTTGCTTGAGTCTGAAACAATTTTATGGCACGATAGATTAGGGCACATAAATTTTCGAAAGATGAAAAAACTTGCAAATTTAGGTTTGATTCCAAACTTTAAATTTGACAAAACTCACAAGTGTGAGATTTGTGTGGAAGGAAAAATGGTCAAGAAACCATTCAACACAGTAGACAGGTGTACTGAGCCGTTATGCCTAATCCATACTGATCTATGTGATTTTAAATCCTTACCCACGAGAGGTGGGAAAAAGTATTTTATCACATTTATCGATGATTGCACCCGATATTGCTATGTCTATTTACTAAATAGTAAAGACGAAGCAATTGCAGCATTCACGAAATACAAGGCTAAAGTAGAGAATCAGCTTAACAAAAGGATCAAAATACTGAGGTCTGATCGAGGTGGAGAATATGAGTCTCCATTTGCACAACTGTGTGAAGAGTATGGAATTATCCACCAAACAACTGCCCCATACTCACCTCAGCAAAATGGAATTGCTGAAAGAAAGAACAGAACGTTAAAAGATATGATTAATGTCTTGCTTATAACTTCTGGACTACCTACCAACTTGTGGGGGGAAGCTTTATATATGTCAAATCACATATTAAATAGAGTTCCACATAAGAAAGCTGATTCCATTCCATATGAATTATGGAAAGGACATATGCCTAATTACAAATACCTCAAAGTGTGGGGGTGTTTGGCTAAGGTCTCGGTTCCTCTTCCTAAGAGAACCAAACTTGGACCAAAAACGGTAGATTGCTATTTTCTAGGCCATGCCGAAAATAATAGTGCATACAGATTCTTAGTGTTCAAGTCTGAAGTACGTGACATCAATGTAAACACTATCATTGAGTCAAGAGATGCCATATTTTTTGAAGATGTGTTTCCACACAAAAGAAATAATGGAAACCCTGATCTCAAAAGAACAAGTGAAGTGTTAACTGAGAAACAGGATGAAACTCATCGTGACAATGGTGAATCTGAACCAAGAAGAAGTGTAAGACCTAAAACCTCTAAGTCTTTCGGTCCAGATTATCTAACATACATGTTAGAGGCTGAACCTCAGACTTGTAAAGAGGCAGTCTCATCCTCAGAGTCTCCCTATTGGAAAGAAGCTATCAATAGTGAGATTGAATCAATTCTAAGTAATCACACCTGGAAATTGGTTAACCTTCCACCAGGTCATAAACCAATTGGATGTAAATGGATCTTCAAACGGAAGATGAAACCAGATGGTTCCATTGACAAATACAAAGCTAGCTTAGTAGCTAAAGGGTATCGCCAGAAGGAGGGCTTAGACTTCTTTGATACTTATTCACCGGTTACACGGATAACCTCTATAAGAATGCTGATAGCAATAGCTTCTATCTATAATCTTGAAATTCATCAAATGGATGTCAAAACGGCATTTTTAAATGGGGATCTCGAAGAAGAGATCTACATGGAGCAACCAGAAGGGTTTGTCTCAAAGGGAGCTGAACATAAAGTATGTAGACTTGTTAAATCCCTATATGGACTTAAACAAGCTCCGAAACAATGGCATGAAAAGTTCGACAATGTCATGATGAAAAATGGTTTTCGAATTAATGGATGTGATAAATGTGTTTATTACAAACAAATGGGACAATCTTGTGTGATTGTTTGCATATATGTGGATGATATGCTAATCTTTGGTCCTAACCTGGAAGTCATCAAGACTGTAAAGAAAATGCTAATCAACCACTTTGACATGAAAGACTTAGGTGTGACAGATGTTATTTTGGGTATCAAAATAATAAGAACACCTAGTGGCATTGAATTATCTCAATCACATTATGTGGAAAAAGTGCTTGACAGATTCAAGGAACATGGGATTAAAGGAGTATCAAACCCTTATTCACCATCTATAGTTTTGCACAAAAATACTGGTGAAAGTATAATGCAACTGGAGTATTCTCGTGTAATAGGCAGTTTAATGTATATCATGAACTGCACGAGACCAGACATTGCTTATGCAGTGAGTAAACTAAGCAGATACACCAGTAACCCAGGAAAAGGTCACTGGACTTCATTACTAAGAGTACTTGGGTTTTTAAAGAATACTACAAACTTTTCACTGCATTATGGTAGATATCCTGCCGTTCTTGAAGGATACAGTGATGCAAATTGGATATCTGATTCGGAAGAATCAAAATCCACAAGTGGTTATATCTTTACCCTAGCAGGAGCTGCTATGTCATGGAAATCTTCAAACAAACGTGTATTGCACGATCCACAATGGAATCCGAGTTCATTGCTTTAGATAAAGCAGGTGAAGAAGCAGAATGGCTTCGGCACTTTTTAGAAGATACTCCTTTTTGGCCTAAACCAATGACGGCCATTTGTATCCATTGCGATAATCAAGCAGCGCTAAGTAGAGCGCACAATTCTGTATATAATGGCAAATCACGACATATTCGTAGACGCCATAATACTGTTCGACAGTTACTCTCCAATGGAATTATTTCCATTGACTTTGTGAGGTCACAGGATAACTTAGCGGATCCATTTACTAAGGGTTTATCCAGAGAGAAAATTAACTGTGCATCGAGGGGAATGGGGTTAAAAGCCTAAAACAATACGAGTTACCTTATACGGAAACCTAACCTGGCGACTGGAGATCCCACGGACCAGGTTCAATAGGACAACCAGTTATGAGTAACTCAAACAGTAATGCATTTGGACTCAGGTCCATCTCATTCCTAGGGTGCGAAATAAATGCATGCCTACAGAAGTATTAAAAGGATAAGCTATGCTTTTAATGACGTCCATATCTTGAAAATCACAAGTGGAGTATTGTAGGGTACTCTTTATGGATGCGGTCACCTATGTAAGTGTGAGCTGGGTCGGCTCTATGAGAATTTTGAAAGGCTGGAGTTCTCTAAAAACACTCGCAGAACTGAGATTTGTTCAGGACCAAAATGAACACAACCGAGAGATTGGATGTGGAGAACACAATGTTGTGTAGAGTTTATTGCCTGGGTATACACTAACGGCTGACGGTTCAAGATGAAATATTTCACCGATTAGCCAAGTATGTCCGATAAACTTTAACTAGGGAAGATTCAAAGTGAAATATCTACCTATCCACGATGCGACACTGTTTCAAATTGCACACTGTGATATGCACCTGTTGTAAGGTGAGAGACGAAAATTTTCATTCATGTGGGGGATTGTTGGAAATCGATTCCATCATATTGTACTCATCAAGACGTACAAAATGATGTACTCATATGTCCAAAACCGATTTCAAATGAATGAAATATTCGCCTCCAAAGTTAGCTTGTTGAAATGAAGAATTGAACTTTTGCTTGATATGTGACATCTAAACTTAGTCCCATATCGGTAAGGAGCAAAAAGCAAATGAAGATATAAGTTAAAAACTGAGCCAAAGGGTTGTGCCCTTAGGGGTACGAATATTTTCTCCGGAGGGAGAACACACCCAACTTGGGCGTCGGTGTGGAACACACGCGCGCGCCCGCCCGGCCCGACCGGGCCGGGCCGGACCTGGACCCGGACACGGACACGGGCTCGGGCTCGGGCTCGGGCCTGGGCCTGGGCCTTGGCCTTGGCTTTGGCTTTGGCTTTGGCTTTCAGTAAACTTATTTTTTTTTGCAGAAATCCAGCTCTGTTTTGAGCTGGATACGGGCAGTTGCAACAGTTTTTGTCTGAACAGTTGCAACAACTGTTGCAGCAACTGCCGTCAGTTCTGATCTGATACGGGCAGTTGCAACTGTCGTGACAGTTTTGTCTGAACAGTTGCAGCAACTGCCACGGGATTAGGCCTATAAATAGGATAGGATTCTGATCAAATCCATATCCCATTTCATAGTTCCCTATCTCCTGTATCAACATAGCATATCACATACACTGCCATCATATCTAATCTCGCCCGAGCCTCCATTATTCTAGTGTAAGTTAATGGAGTTCTGACTGTTGTATCTTGGGAGACGACTGCCGTAATAACCTGTGTACATCGTTGCAGAGGCAGAAATTAACGTCTTAAGGACATTGCTTCGACAAGCCTCAGTCTGTATTTATTCTTCCTTCACCATACTCAAGGTCGGAATTGAAGATAACATATCTTCTTTCTGTGCTTTGTGTACAGTGATATACACTGTTTGCGAAACAGTTCCTTTAATTCACATTTATCAAGGTTCGAATTGAAGATTCAGTATCTTCCTTTTGTTCTTTGCTGATAGTGAATTATACTGTTTTCATAACAGTATAAGTACAATTAAATTTGAGCAGAAATTTAATTTGTTGTTTTTAATTTTACATTAAATATTAATTTTGTCTACATAAGTTGTAACACTGAGTTCGTGTGCTTCGTGGAATAAGGTCACCGCTGTCTCCTTCCATTTTAATCCCCTCTGTAACCCTCCAAATCATCTTCTCTCTCCCCATTCGTCTTAACATCTTATGATCATACAGCAATTTACTATCAGAGCCCTATCTTTAATCATAGGTATCCCTACATCGTTCCTTTTTAGTTATCCCTACATCATTTCCTTTTCCTCTCTAAATCATCTTCTAAGAACACCCATCTTCCATTTTTTTCAGCCTATTTCCTTTTCACTTTTAAACCAAAAGATAGACTTGACATTACCCGTTCCTCATTTCCCTCTTGTACTTGCCAGGCTACAACCTCACCCGATTTGAAGAGAGATAAATTTTAAATAAATTAAATTAAATCGTATTTTCAACCCTCTTGGAATTTCCTTCTTTCTCTAAACCTCCAAATCCTCTTTCCCATCCCCTTTCTTCTAACTTCGCGTTCATCATACAGGAATTTGGTATCATAGCTAAATATTTTATCCTAATTTACTGAGATCCCCCTCTTGTATTCACCAAGCTACCAACCTCACCCAAATTGGTAAAGAGGCAAGCTTCTTTGCATACGCCTTCTCCTAAACCAATATCCTCTTCTTCCCTGATTTCCCTCTTGTCTAACCCACCAAATTTCCCTGCTTATCCTTTCTCCTCTCAACTCCCCCTTGATCATACACCAATGTCTCGCTTGGTCATCAAGAGCTGGAAAAAGGCCTCGACCGAGACAATCATATCTCGCTTTTTGGTAAATAGTAAAAGTCAGCCATGGGCACTAATATTGAGGCCAAAAGAAATTCCCCGTCAAGCTGAGATATGTATAGGCATCTCACGTACATAGCCTATGGTTAACCTGTAAAGTCTCATAGTACATGTACAGGTTTCAGCCCACGGTATGTACACTATATACTCACTCGAGACCACGATTGCAAGTCCACCCAATATGGTTCCACGTTAAACATATATACATGGATTTGACTGGGTAAGAAGTTATGTAGCATAGGTACGAGTACGGGTACATGTACGACTATGGGGATACGGCAAACATGTAAAAAGTAGAGTGTGGGGGTATGGCTATATTATTTTAAATATAATTTAATATATTCAAATCAACGTAGAAGAGAATCCATACAACTTTTTTAAAAAAATTGAAAATGCATTCGACATTAAACTTTTGAACTCATGAAAACAAGTCATCTAATCTAACAAAAGTTTTATACTCTTAGTCATGTCTATTTTAGTTACAAAATATGGCAAGCTTCATAATCCATACAAAAGTATGGCGGTTTTTTTAATAGTTGGGTATGGGTCATACCGTTATTTTCCAAACTCAATAAAGTTATTAAAAAAAAAATCAATACTTGTCTGCCGTACCGGGTACGGTACCCATGCTCATGGGTACTGGTCAGGTACCCATGCTTTATAGGTGAGTATTCCATAATGAGGTCCATAAAAATCATGAATTTATTACTAGTCAGTAAAGTTTAATTAGAAAATTTTGCCGTACTGACCCACCTTTTGAAAATATTTGGCGCTCTGACCCACTTCCGAAAACAATTAGCGATCTGCCCTTGTTTAGGACACGTCAGCATAAACCGTTATTGGAAATAACAGCATAGGTTATTTACGTGCCATTATTTCCAATAACGGCATCTATATTTAAAAAAATGTCATGCCGTTATTTGGAGTAACGGCATAGGTTATTTTGTTTTTCGACAGCTTATAGTCTCCATTTAGAGAAAAAATTGCAAGTGTGAAAACCTTATAACAGATGTCGTTATTTCAAATAACGGCATTCTCAATACTGATGCCGTTATTTGGAATAACGGCATCAGTTATAAATTTTTTTAATAAAAAGGTAACTTATTATTCATCCTCTCTGACGAATAAGTTAATTTTAAAAAAAAATAATTATAATTGATGCCAAATAACAGCATCAGTTATAATTTTTATTTTTTTTAAAATTAACTTATTATTCATTCTCTCTGTTTCCAAACGGCAAGAGTTCATTTATATATAACTGAAGCGGCATCAGTCATTCGAATGACGTTATTCAGGAAACAGCATTATTTATAAGTTTTTTTCACACTTAGAATTTTTTAAAGTTAGAAGATTCACACTTGTAAGAGAAATATACTGATGCCGTTATTCCAAATAACGGTATGGAAAAAAAATGTAAAATAGATGCCGTTATTGGAAATAACGACACGCACTGTTTTAAATTTCCTCCGATACGGCCGAAATTTCGTTTGGGCTAGCTTGCCGATACGAAATCACATATTTTATACTCTACATCGTTTTGGACCGAAATGTGTAGATTTCAGCCGAAATTACCGAAATATTGCCGAAAATGGCAAAATATCAGCCGAGATAGACAGAAATGTTATTGTGAATATATTAAAAAAAATTATTTTACTTTTTGCATATATGTCTTTCAATATAGAACCTTAAGCTAAAATAATGTGAAGATTTTGTATCGCTATTGTTTGTATATATATGCAAAGTCAAATAAGTTTATTAACTAATACATTTTTTCTTATCAATGCAAATTCGATTTAGTTATATATTTATATTACATTCTCTTCTATATTATTGTTAAATTATGTTAAAATTTACCGTAATTGATTCATGTCATTAGTTAGAATATACAGTATTTTATATGATAAATGATATGTAGGACATATAATATCTTATTTAGTAACAAAAAAAAATTGTTGAGTATAGGAAATGAACATCCGATATGATCACATTTCCCCGAGATCTCCTCCGATATCTCCGATCCGAGACGAAACACCCCTTGCCGAGACGAGTCCGAAATCCGAGATTTAAAACCATGACGACACGTAAATAACCTATGCCGTTATTTCCAATAACGGTTTATGCAGACGTGTCCTAAACAGGAGCAAATCGCTAATTGTTTTCGGAAGTGGGTCAGAGCGCCAAATATTTTCAAAAATGGGTCAGTACGGCAAAATTTTCGTTTAATTACACATGGGACCCTTCCTCAATATGTGATCATCCCCTACCAAAATAGAAGGTTTCACCAACTATCCAAGTTCGCTTTATATGACTCTGAAAGTTACTGTAGTGTGACACCAAATGCTATGAGTGGGTATGAAGTGAAATTAAAAGCAAGGGTGATAAGGATATATTTGGTATGGCATTTACAGAACAAAAATGAAAAAAAAAATAATAATAATGAGAAAAGAAGTACAGGATAAATGAAATTTTACACCAAAACAAACCAAAATTTAAGACAACAGATATGTTTTCTTTTGAGTAGATTACAGCAACAGAGCATCCATACCTTGATCATCACAAATATCATCAACCGAGTGGCCATCGGTTTCAGATTTCTTATTTTCTGCAAGGCATTGGGAGAGAACATTAGACAAGCTAGGCTTTCTTCCCAGAAATAATTAAAAAATCAAAAAATAAATATACCATAATAAGAAAATATGGAGTGGTTTGCCACATAGGATGATATATCAAGTGTATCTTCATTTCTTTTTCTTTTCATCCTCTTCATTGCTCTTTTTCTGTGGACTTGAGAAGTCAGCGGCACTGATTTGGAAACAGAATCATCCAATTCTATCATTTTTGACTGCAATTGCTTTTCATGCTTATAAGCTTCAAGTTGCTTATCATACACTCGTGCTTGCGAACGTAATTCATTCATCCGCAATTCTAACCACTGACACCTCCACATCAGTGGGCCGATAAACCTTCTCCAGTGAGCAGTGACCTTTTTCCTCCTGAAATTGAGCATGATAAAAGCAAAACAAAATCAAACTGTAATTACACTAAATAAATAAAGGCAATCTATAGTTACAAATAATTGAATATAAAAAAGGATATACTGAAACAGCACTTAATGCATAACATTTTCAGGAACAGAACAGTCAACTCAGAACCAAGTACTCACCCCCCCCCCCCCCCCCCCCCCAAAAAAACTAAGAACTCGGCACCAATCGAATAATCAACCCAAAACCAAGTACAATATTAACTTCAACATACTGAAACATCACTTGATGAGTGACACTTACAGGAATATAATAATCAACCCAGAACCAAGTACAGTCTCTTAACCACACCATTTGAGGTAATCAACATTATAAAAACTACAATAAGAAGATACCTATTCACTGTTTGTAAAAACAGATGCTAGCATAAGATATGACCAAACAACCACAAATTTTGATGTAATCAATAGCATAAAAACTACCAAGAACTAAATAAGAAGGTACATTTTGTTGTTCATAAAATTAAAAAAAACAACTACAAATATGATGTTTATCTGCAGGCTTTGTAGTCAAATGTAGCAAATGTTTCACGCAAAAAAATCAGTAACATATGAAATTTCTACACCTCAACTATTGTAACTACAATTGAGGGGTCATGTGGACATGTAGTTAGTATCTACCACAACCATCCATCTATCTAGCATATTAACTTCTTATTAAACCATGACCATCGATTTCAAATTCAAATTTCCTATCTTTATGGCAATAAACGAATCATTCCAAAAATTTCAAATTCTAAATAAACTTTTTTTTTTATGAAGTGCAGCGCATGTGCTAATCATCTAGTAGTCATCACATCCAATGGTGCTGAGTTTTAATATTATCCATTAAATTCAAAAGGAAGGTATAACATTTTTGTAGTTGATGTGCACTCAGAGCTGTGTTATATATAGGTTCAACTAGAGGCATTTCATTTAATCTAGAAAAGTAAAATTAAAACTTCATAGGTTGTGAAAGGTGAAATGATTTTTCACGAGAATATTTCTAACTAGCATATTTTGCAGATCATATGAGAAGACAGTTATGAGTCTGTGTATATGTATGTGCTTATAACTTACCGCAAGTTTTTTGTTATAATCCATAAACAGCAATGTAAATGTAAAAGCTGAAAATTGTAAGTTGTGATCTAATCAATAAGATCCAGCTTACAGTATTGGAGATAAAACAAAACTCAATCGAACCCAAACAGGTGACTTGTATTTTCAATTCTAAATTTTAGTCAAATTGTTGAAAGCATTAAAATGCTAATTCATTTAACTTAGGGCCTGTTTGGTTGGGGGGGAATGGAGGGGAGGGGAGGGGAGGGACTTTTTTAAACATTTCTTATTTGATTCATTTTTTATGAGGGGAGGGGAGGGGAATGGAGGGGTGAAGCATCCCTCCTAAGTCAATTTTGGCTCCCTTCCAATATTGGGGGGGATTTTGAGGGAAGAGAAATTGAGTCAAATTTTTGTATAGTGATTGGACTAAATTGCCCTTTAGATCTAAATCCATTTAATCACACCATTAAAATTGTAATCACTCCATTTTAAATTTTAAAAAATAAATTTAAAATTTAAAAGAAAAAAAGAAATATCAGCAAGATACCAAAGCACTTTCCTCAATTATAAGGCATTTTCTTAGTCTCCATAATCAAACGGATATCATAACTGAATAAATTATTCATCAATTATCAGACCTAATAATAAAAATACCAATTAACAAGAAATTAGTATCCAAGGAAGATAACATTGATCACACGCATACTTCCTCAATAGCCCATCAAAACATCCTTTCTCTTCAGCAGTAAAACCCAAACCCAATAAGACATAGGAAAGGTTTGGATCAAAACACTCCCTCAAAAAAGTCAAAAAATCAATATAAATTCTCATCAATAACAAGTACATATTAAGTATTTAACATAATAGCAACAGTACGACCAAAAATTCCTAATGATTATGCAAAAAATTCATCAAACTAGCTCCAGCTACAAACAACCAAACACAAAAGAAAAAAAAAGTATTAGCAGAACTAGCAAACCATTAATTATTAATTTCATTAAGATCGAAATACATGAACAAATCTACTTCTAACTTACTCTCCTTCAAACATTCATCACGCCAATAATAAGCTTACTTAGTTGATTGCTTTAAATTTTGCATCTTCCCTTCTTATTATAAATGACTGAAGTGCTTTCCTCCACCATGGGCATTTTTTATAATAACCCAAATGAATGTCCTTACAGCTTACAGAATGAGTTTTGTTAGAGACACTTGATCTTTTTTTGTGGTTGAGTTTTGTTATAAAATGCAAAAGGGTATAAAAGTAATTTTATTATAAAATTTCTTCCCTTCCCTTGTGAACCAAACAAGAAGATAATTATTTTTCCTTCCCTCTTCTCCTTTGAACCAAACAGAATCTTGATTAAAATCCCTCCCCTCCCCTCCCCTCCCCTCCTCTCCTTTGAACCAAACAGTATAGTCACTCTCTCGTGTATATACATAACAACAAGCTATATGATAAAACCAAATTTTTTATTAAAAAAAACCTTAAGTATCAAGTAATATTTCCTAAAAGTTGCAACAAATAAGCATTTCATTCTATAATCACGTCAATAAAAAAATATTGGAAACAGATAAATAAGCATAAATTTGGAGAGCTATAAACTTATTTTGCTTTGTAGGATTCCATTTTATTTTGAAGAAAGCTAAGATATGACCTCGTAGATGAGTGTGGAATAGGCGATTTGTTGCAATGAAGTCGCAAATGAGGTTAAAAGTAAAAATTAAATGCACAATTCTTTTGGTTTGCAACTACTTTTTAAAATGCAATTAAAAAGTACAGCAGAGTTTACTATTCACTTGCAACTTGAGGGAATATTGCAAATGCTTTTTAGTTGCAAGCTGCAACTGCATTTGCAACTAATTTGGCAATGAACCAAACACACTCTTTCCCCTTTTAGCAATATAACAAATTATCCTTGGCAGATTCAAAGTGCAAGGAGGTCAAATCCTTATCCAAAAGCATTTGTCTTATAGTTTCAGTCCAGAATTTGGGTCCTCAAATGTGCAGGATACTACTTATCATAGATGCTATGAATATCCATCTTATTTCAGTATTTACTTGTAGCTACATGATGAGAATCTTCAGTTGAGATCTATGGAAATCTAGTTTGTTTATAGTTAAAATGGCAGAAGAACACTATGTGGATAACTTTTGTAGGGAATAAGAGGGGGGCAAGGTTGTTTGGGTGAATGTAAAAGCTTGAAAAACTTCCAAGCTTTCCCTTGCTGAGTCAATGAGAAGAAACCACATCGTCTCTCTCTAAATATGTTTTCATGGCTGGAGATGACGGAAACAATGGAAGAGCATCGTTACAGTGCTCTTCCATACGTTTCGCTCTCCTCCGTTTTTCTAACATTTTATGTATCTGCTTCCTCGCTTTTCTATAATCTTACATCCAAACAACACTCCATAAAGAAAAGAAGTTTGATCTGACATAAGTACCGAAACATGTTATTCATACAAGTAAAAGTACAATATGAGATCATGAAATTTCAAACAATCCAAAAATTAAGCACCATATATAACTAACAATAAGAAAAGAAAGAGCGTACCTAAAAAGTCTACCAAACCCTTCCGAAACCATGGGTTGCTCCCCATTCTCCAACGAGAACTGTGAGCAAACTTCGTCCTCTTCAACAGCCCTCTCGTCATTGGAACCCGAAAATGTATTCCCAAACGAGCTCGAATTCTCCGTAGCATCTGGGTCCTCACTCTTGTCAACGTCTCTGGCTACTTTTTCACCTTCCACAAACCCAACAACATCAACATCCTGATCAAAACCAGCAGCTACCTCATCCTTAGCAATCGAAGAACCCTCCCCTCCATTACCACAGTATCCTCTGTCCTCAGCATTATTCTCGCAAGCCACCAACAGCATTTTCCTCTCCTCCTCCATCTCCATCTCCTTCTCCTTCTCCTTCAAACCCCCATTGGTTTCCTCCATGGGTATAACATCCACCATGGTTTTCCCTATCCCTTCCTAAAGCCTACAATCTATCAGAATCCCACCTATAACCGAAAATCTAATATATCAAAACCCCTAAAATGTACCTGAAAAAAAAAGTGAGATTTACAAGAACCCTAATCCAAATGGCCCGAATAATGTAAAGGAGGGACTTCTATGGGGCAAGATTAAAAAAAATTGGAAGAAACCCATGTTACAAAATCCAAAACTTCAGATCATGACCTAAAAATTTTGAGAAATTGGCGGGGGGTTGGGGGAAAACCCCCGAAATCCATAAACCCTAAACCCTAGAAATCGGAGAGTAGGCAAAAAGAGGGTTACCTGTGACTATCGAAAGATGCTGGGTTTGAAAAGAGTCGTCTTTTTGCCTCAAAATTCGTGCTTTCAATTTGAGATTTGGGGATGGAGATTTGGGGTAGAGAGAGAGATGAAGGTTAACAAAAAGAAAAGAAGAAGAAAAAGATGAGTTAGATTCGATCAACTTCCAGACCAAGTTTGCAGTTTACTTTTTACGTATCAGTACTTACATAAATATTATTTTATAAATATACATGAGAATATTTTTCGTATAGAGTGATGTGTCAAAACAAAAACAAAAGATTAATGCTAGAGCCACTACCAATTTCACTACATTTCTCTTCACTACCTTAGGTGGCACACTCCAATAGGTAGGAGATGATAGAGTAGGTGGGAGAACTCTCCAATAGGAGTATGCCACCTAAGGTAGTGAAGGAAATGGTAGTGAAATTTGTAGTGGCTAAAGCATTACTCAAAACAAAATAATGTTTTCCAAAATGTAAGGTCAGAGAGCATCTGTAGTCGTTAGAGCATCTGTAGTCGCTTGCCAAATATCGATAAAATGGATATTTGGCAAACGAACGTGCTGCACTCGTTTGCCAAATATCCATTTTATCGATAAATCGCTACAGTCGATTGCTATAAATGAGAATCGATATAGTTTTTATCGATAATTGAGGGACGGCATTCGAAGTGCCGTCCCACGAAAAAAAATATTTTTTTTTTCGTCGGAAGGCACTTCGAGTGCCGTCCGTTTGAAAATTAATTAATTTTCCGCATTAATTATCGCCAAAAAGAAATAAAAAACCCCGAATACAATTCTCCTCGGACGGCACTCGGAGTGCCGTCCCACCCCATTTCTCTTTTCCCGAACGGCACATCATGTGCCGTCCGTTGAGTTATTTAAAAAAAAAAAAATAATTGATTGACAGATGGGGACTACAAATTTACTCGTTTAATTGATTGATTGTCAGCTGAGTTATTTTTAAAAAATTTAATTTAATTGATTGTAAAAAAAATAATTTAATTGGGCCAAAAAAAGTTGCTCCCCTGTCGGACGGCACTTCATGTGCCGTCCATCATTTACGGCCGGATTTTTTTTTTTTTTTTTTTTTGGTTCTCGGACGGCACTTCATGTGCCGTCTGACAAATTTACTCGTTTTTTACAATTTTTCCACTCCGACGACACTTCATGTGCCGTCGCTTAATATTTTATTATAGTTTGCTAAAAAATAGCTTTGCACGAGTGCAGCAGAATTGGGAATCCTATTTCTATTTATCCATATATGGATATTTTCACATTCAACGACTACAGATGCTCTTAGAGCTATATTTTGCATATTTGGCATATAGCCAACAGCAAATGAGAACTTTCTCAGTAGCCGTTTAAGCCAGATTTTGGCTTTTCATTTATTTAATTGGACGTGCGAAAAATTATGTATCGTCCCAACAAATATTTTGCTATAAACTTGTTAAATGATGAACGATACACAGTCCCTAACTTTATAATTGAGAAAAAAAATCTCGAACGGGAAAAGAAATCTTGTTTGTTGGCTATTGGTTTTATTTTAAAATTTAAAAAATTGCAGACGGGACCGTCTCTGAAGTTTGGGAAATTTTTTTTAAAATAGTGACGGACAATTATATCCCGTCCTTCAATTTTTTTCAAAATTTTATGGGTCATGTCCTTCTTTGGAACAATTTTGGGGAAATCTTGTCCTTTTTGGGAAATGTTTTTTTTTCTTTTAATTTACAGTCCTAAACATTTTTTCCATACAAAATAATTTCGGACGGAAAATCGTTTCCGTCCGGTTTTTTTTTATAAAGTTTTGGGATGGCAAATAATTTACCGTCCCTATTTTTTATTAATAAAAATATGTTTCAGACGTTAAATCATACACCGTCCGATCAAAAGATGGAAAATAATGTTTCGTCGAGCTATTTTATCCATTTAGCCAAATCGTCTGCCAAATATAGTTGAGAACTATTCACCAAAAGCCAAAATTTTGCAAAATAGCCAACAACCGCAGCACGCTTCGAGCCAGATTTTGAATTTTTTGGCTAAATTATGTTTCGTTGGACTATTTTATCTATTTAGACAAATCGTCTGCCAAATATAGCTGGAAACTATTCACCAAAAGCCAAAAATTTGCAAAATAACCAACGACTGCAGCACGATTCGAGCCAAATTTTGGATTTTTTGGCTAAATAGCCAACGACTACAGATGCTCTAAGAAGTCATGTATGGATCGTAATAAAGATAGTATAGTATTACGTAGGAGTACTAGGTTTGCCCGTTGACACGTGCCTACGGCACGTATTCGGAACGGTGCATCTTGTTTGATCATATAAAATAGTTTTGGAGGTCCAGCAAATTAATTGAAGTAGCAAACATATTATATGAGAAACTTTTGGGGGTCCAGCAAAAAACATATTATATGATTTTTTTTGATTTTTTTGAATTATTTTAAAAGTTTTTAAATTTTAATTTTTTTGGTTATTTAATTTTTATTTTTTAAAAAAGTTTTAAAATTTTATTTTCTTAATTTTTTAAATAGAAGAGGGAGGAAAAGAGAGAGAAAAAAAAAATTAAATAAATATAGGAATTGTTTTGGGTGGGGAATTTGAATTTGAGTTTTGGGGGGAAACTTTTGAGGGGGAAAATATGTTTTGTGAGGTTTGATCTGGACCTTTGATTTTTGAGGGGATTTAAGGAGAGCCACTTGATAGCTTTCTTTGTGTTTTATTATATAGATTGTAATAGCATCCACAGTCGTTTACTATATTTGCCATTTTCTCATATTTTGATAAAGTTGGCACTGCAGTCGTTTCTTATTTTGCCATTTTTTGGCAAACGGGCTATAATACGTTCTCATATTTGAGAAACGAAATGACGATTCTCATAATACAGAGGACGGAACATGTTGTTTCTTCGCATTATTTTTTTATAATCGTATCGAACGAGACATGTTGTTTCGTTCTGAATTATATATATATATATATATATATATATATATTTTTAAGATCAGACGGAACAGGTTGTTCCGTTTTAATTTTTTTTTTTTTTTAAATTAGAACGGGACGGGACATGTTGTCCCATCCGATCTAAAAATTGGACAAAGGGGGACAACATGTCCCGTTTGAAGCCAATGTGTCACTTTCACCCAATGAACCCACTCTTAACACTCTAATCACTATTATTTAATATTTAATAAATATTTAGTATTATTTTAATAATTAATTAATTAACTAATTACTATTTAGTTACTAATTATTATTTAATGGCTGATTACTATTTAATAAATTTTTAAAAAAATTACGAGACATGTCCCGTCTCTTCCCAATATTAAATAAATTTTTTTTCTGACCATGTTAGACAATACATGTTATATCGTCTCCCTATTTTTTAAGAAAGTTTTAGCAAACAATCACTGCACACGTACGCTCCGTTTGCTATTTCTATATTTGCCCATTTCTCAAATATGATAAACACCATTGTGGATGCTCTAAAAGGAGTCATGTATAGATGGTTGTTGACGGTAATAGTTTTACTCAAACATTTGTTACAGATCTGATGGTTGTTGACGGTGATAGTTTTACTAAAACATTTGTTACAGATCTGATCGTTGTGCCAGTAAAGTATTATACTGGCCAGGTGTAAAGAGAAATGAATGATAAGCATTTTTTGGGGGAAATTAAGAGTACTAGATCACCGCGTTTGCATTGTAGAACGGTAAAGTATGCCATGACTGTTCGTAGGTGGTAGCAACCCTCGAGTCAACTACGTGTTCAACAACAACGGTTGTGTTCCTCGGTTACTTGAGTTTTGAAGCGTGCCGAAGGGATCAATTCGTTTATCTCCACAAAGATATAATTGAATGAAAATTTTATAGGAAATCCAAAGCCATGGTGAGGCATTTTTCTGAAGAGATCGATGTTGGACTCTGATGCTGTTGATTTTGAGGTGGGAGTAACAGGTGTGAGTTTTTATAATTTATAGTGGAGGAGATATGTTCTGAGACAAATCCCAGCCGCAGATCTAGATCTGAGGTGATTTTTGTGAGGAGAAGGAGAGGGGGTGAAGCTGGTGGGTGGGAGGTGGCCTCCCTGAGCACCTGCAAAAAGGCCTAGAAACACCTAGAGGGATCCCGACGATAGGCCCTCCGACGATCTAGTCAGACACTGGAAATGAGGGAGTGATAGGGTTCAGGTGGAGAAAAGTTGATTACCTGCAGAATGAGGGAAGAGGTATGGTATTTATAAGCAGAGTTGGAGAGTGGAAACCCTAACCCTAATGGGCCAGGGGACCCTCTTAGAGCATCTGTAATCATTGGCGATATATCCAAAAAAATGGATATTTTGAAGAAAAAAAACCTCTGTAGTCGTCGTCTATATATCCATTTTTGGGTTTCGAATGAACATAAGACGACAATATTTGGCAACGAAAATGACTTTATCCATATTTTAGAACTCGGAAGATCATCTGGAGAAAAAAACGGAAAAAGTGAAGATGACCACTGACCTGACGTTTGATTTTTGGGGGGGGGGGGGGGGGGGGGGGGATTAAAATTTTTGTGTTGGGATGGGAGTGATCTCCCACCTTCACAATTAAAAAAAAAAAAAAAAAATCATTAGACGGCAGATCCGTCCTTCATTTTTTTTTTTTTTTTTTTTTTTTTTTTGCTTTCTACGATAAATCATCTTTCGTTTCGTCCAAAAAACCCCATTTTTTAAGTATAGACGACTGCAGCGTTTCCGCTATTTGCTATTTCTAAAATTTCCATATACCCATTTTTTAACTTAAACGACTACAGATGCTCTTATGTGGGCCTGAAGCAACAGAAGCCCCATAGGAGTTGAGGGCCTTTTTATGTAGGAGTCTGCGAATCTTGAAGGGATTAGATGATTCAGATTGAGCCGGATGATTTCCCCATATCAAACTCCTTAATGCATCTATTGAATCCCTTGCCGGTATTTTTCAAGTCGTCGTCCAAATCTGTAGGTTATATGAAGGACCTAGTGAGGTAATGTATTATTATTTTTTTGAAGGAAAAGGTGAAATATAGCCACCATGTTTCATTAATCAGAAATTAACAAAACATACAACTGACCAACATGAAAATAAAACATGAAGCAACATGATCCGTACAAACAACAGATCCCTCCAACAACCTTGGAGGGTGGGCCGACAAACAAGCTCGGT
>JACEHZ010000093.1:1330000-1344546 GCA_017893485.1 Hemerocallis citrina
AAAAATAGTTTGTAAAAAATATTTGCAAAAACAATTTAAAATTTTGCAAAAACAATTTTAAAATTTACAAAATTAATTTTAAAAATTAATTTTGTAAAAAAAATGAATTGGGGGGAAACATGATGTTTCGTCCCACCCACCCTTAAATTCATTTAACCAGTTAATTTATTTGGTTTTAAAAAAAAAAAATTAATTCGGACGAAACATCATGTTTCGTCCGATCAATTAAAAATATAATTAAATAATCCAGACGAAATATGATGTTCCGTTAGCTATAATTTGCATTGTGCTATTTCGAATGCTATTTCTCCATTTCTACTGTAGACGAATTGCTAAAAAATGGCAAAATAGCAAACGACTGTGTGCGCTACAATACACAAAAAATGGCAAAAATGGCAAAAAAGCAAACAATTGTGGATGCTCTTACACTATAACCTAGTGGACTGTTAAAACCCAATTCTGTAACCCTTATCTGTTATATATATATATAGGGCCTTAAAAAATTTTGTTGCCCCATAAAGGGGGGTTGCCCAAGTGTACTGACTTGTTCGACTTACCCCTGGGCCGGCCCTGATCTCACCCATCTCACCATCTCATATTAGCACTACTCAAATATATATACCATTACTAGGGGTACTGGGGTACAATAATTGGAGCACTACATGTGCAACCAACATTATGTGTACTCTTTATAGGATGACTATGTTTGTCTGTGGACACGTGCCTACAACACGTATGCAGCATATGAAAAACCCTTGTAAAGAGTAAAATTTATGCAATCTTGTTTGACTAACAAATTACATAGATATCAACATTTATATGCAATACCACTGGGTTAGAAAATCTACGATAAGTTATAAAAAATCATTAGAATTTTGTAAAACAATCACATAGGTATCTCTAAATTCTTTTTTTCATTTTTATATCATACGGATAGAGCCATCACGGCTCCAGCCAACACATAAATATAGAACTAACAACATATATAATTAAAACAGAGAATATAGTTATAGATACAAAAAATGGCTACATGCCGATAAAACCAACAACAGAGATAGCAATATTAGTCCCAACTCTCCAAAATGAGTACATAGATTGATTCACACAAAACACATAAGCCCAACCATCAGGCAATCCACAAGTAAAGTATTGTCCAACACATCAAGGAGGTAAAAATATTTGACTATTAACTTTGATGTTCTCAGTGTATTTTACTATCATATATTAATATACTTTATGAGATGTACACTATAATAATGTTCATATATACTACTGGATACATTTACTTTCCAGCCTTTCGAATGCATGAATCTGAAACTTCCATCATGGAGTTTATGTAGCTTAACTTTGAATAGTAAGACAACAATTAGTTGTAAATAAAAGTTCATGTTTCCATCAGCATATGCTGAAAAAATAATTATAAATTGGGGTGGAAAATCCAACTTCTTATAACTTTATAACTTTGAGGGTGCAAAATGATAAAATTTAACTTTTGATGAGGTATTTGCTATTTTCAGTGTTACTTTAGACGCTGAAATTTACTCAAGTGAATATCTACATGAGCAATCAAAAGAAGCATTAAAAATATCTATTTAAATCTCCCACTGCATTTGAAATCAATCAGGGAACTCAGTGAAACTTTCTACATGAGTAATCAAAAGAAGCATAAAAAGTCTGAAAAAACCTTAAATTTACAAACCTGAAAATCTAAATTTCTGGACAGAAAGAGAAATATGAAAAAGTGAAGAGATAAGAGAGAGATGGTAATAAAGTGAGGAAGATTTTAGTTTTGAGAGATTTTTTTGGGAGGGAAAATGTCTTTTGATATGGTAAATCTAAGCCATTGTTTGGTTTCAATCAAAGGAGAGCTACTTGATGGTTTTTTTTTTTTTTTTCAAATTGCCTTGTGATTTATTATATACTAGGTTTGGTCGTGGGCACGTGCCTACGACACGTCTTCGGAACGATGCAGCATATAAAAAGTAAATATTATTATGCCAGGAACATAAAAGAAAGAATTAATTGATCTAATATGAAAGAGTTGTAGATGTTAAACCAAAAAACAAAAAAAAAAAAACAAAAAAAATTACATAGCTATATATAGTGATGTTATCCATTGCAAAAAGCAGTGAGAAGCCAGAAAAATAATTTTGTTTAGTTCTGATGAAGAACTTGCTCTGTATATCAAGCTAGAAAAAAATATTTGACAATTAACTTTGGAGTTCTCAGTGTATTTTACTATCAGATATTAATATACTTTATGAGATGTTCACTATAATAATGTTCATATATAATACGTATATATTTACTTTCCAGCATTTCAGATGCATGAATCTAAAACTTCCATCATGGAGTTTATGTTGCTTAAATTTAAATAGTACGACAACAATTAGTTGTAAATAAAAGTTCAACTTCTTAAAACTTTGAGGATGCAAAATGATGAAATTTAACTGTTTAGAAGATATTTGTTACTTTCAGTGTAACATTAGAAGTTAGACTTTACCTAAATAAATATCAATTTAAATCTTCTATTGTATTTGAAATCAATCAGGAAACTCAGTGATTTTTTTTACATGAGCAATCAAAAGAAGCAAATAAAATCTGAAAATCTAAAAATTTACAAACCTGAAATTTAAAATTCTAAAACTTTCTGGGTAGAGAGAGTGAGAAATCTAAAAAAATAGAGAGAGATAGTAATAAATTGAGAATGATTTTTATTTTGGGGAAACAAAATAGTTTTGAAGAAAAAATATCTTTTGAACATGTGAATATGAGTAATTGATTTCGTTTTAATTAAAGGCGAGCCATTTGATAGCTTTTTTTCCAATTGCCTTGTGATTTATTGCCTTGAGATTTATTATATAGATATAACTTTGAAAAATATCCCAAAAAGAAGAGTGAATAATAGAGTATGAGAACTTGAGCTAGAACTCCAATGGTTTGGTTAATATGTATTCCATCATCTTTAGAACCGACAGATTTGACATAATGCTTTGGTTAATACCGTTAATAAAAACAATCTCAACAGCCAACAATTCATCATAAATAGTAACACTAGGATTCAATCAATTTTAACTTTATTCCGGGAGTTATGAAGCATTTACTATCAGATTCGTCCAATTATGACAAGCAAACACCAGTGAGAAGCTTATTTCAAACCAGCTAAAATTTACATTCAGTGGACACTTTAAAAACTAACCAGGCAATCTTGCAACCAATTACAAACTTTACATTTTATCCAAATTTGATCTAATTACAAAATATACCAATAAACTAAAACAAGTTCCCCATAATAAACGGCCTAAAAAGCTACAAATAAAAACTAAACAACAATAACAGCACCACCACCAACGAACAATTTACATTTCCTATGAGAATAAGATGTACATTGCAAGATACAACACAACAAAAAGAAGAATATAGGTGGAATGGATTATATATTTACAGAACGGTGTTGATGTGAAGTGCTTTGAGTAGGGCAGTTGCCATTTGTTTAACCAGGACTTGACCTCCAGAGCGCTGCCCATCTCTGCGTTCTTCAATTAAATTCTGAAGCTTTTGCGGAAGGTCATTCTCTACTATCAGCTGCTTTGGTCTCGGATGATGCTCGTATACAGCCTGCAGCCAAAAATTATTCAATTTTCTCAATTTGATAGGGAAAATGAAAAGGGAAAAAGATCCAAGAAAATGAACATTCTATGAGAAGTTGCGATCTGAGGAATTTTTAATTAACCTTTATTAGTTTCAGAAGATTGAGACGTGCGATAGCATCTTGATGCTCAAGTTTTGCAATGAGTAAAGTACTGAGACCATTAATAGCCATTGCAGTATTTATTCGAGATGATTTCCTGTAAATTTTAGATTGCAAAGGAAAAGTTTCAGAAACAAAAATAGAAAACTAAAAAAAGAAGAATTAAAGGATATAGAAATTGACTTACGTAATTATCTTTAAGAAAGGCTCCAATATATTGACAAAATATTGCTCAGGGCAGTTCTGGAAGAACTTGACTAATTTCTGAATGGCTTCCTTCTTGAGCAATGCTTGTTCAACTTTTCTGTGATTGTTATCATGAGCCAAACATACTGCAAGTGAATCCAAGGCAGTTCCAGCCCATGCTTCATCCTCCAATAGGTTGAGGTACACATCTAGCCCTCCATGAGCCCTTAACTGCTCTCTAGAATTTCGAGAAGCATGAGCCATATCACACAGGAGAGGCAATGCATATTGCTTCAATGGAGAGTCAGACATGATGAAATTCATCAAGTGAGGTATAATTCCATTTTCAGCTGCTTGTTCTTGTCTCCTCTTGTTGATTTTGCAAAGGTTAAATAGTGCATTAAGGACCTGTGACAAATATTTTAAAAAAAGGCCAATTGGATTGTAAGAAGAAGCCAATAGAAAGTCAAATTATACTGGCCTTATCAATAATATTTCAGCACCAGCGCATACAACACAATACACTCAGAAATACGGGAAACTATACAGATTAAGGGGACAATCCAATCATCCTATAGGGACACAGTTGTGGCAAACCAGTACTGTCAAATACTCTGGTGTTGAAACACGAAGACAACAGTCCGTCCCAGATAGGAAAATTATTTATCATAAAACTCGATTAGATAGAGTGGCTGATAAATTAATCGTTTAATTAAGGAATATTGAAGGCAATAAATGTTTTCATACTCAGTTTTTTTTATCATATGTAGGATAGGATACACAAATTTGGACTGGCTGGGGGAACCTTGTTCCTATCGATGCCCAACAATACTAATGAGTAAAAGCAACACCCAAAATGCAAAAGACTACCTCCAAAATTTCAGGAAAATTCAAAACACTACCCTCAAAACTTTTTTCTAGCAAAAAACTACCCTAAAGTAGGGCAATTGAGAATTGGTGTAACTGCATTTTGTGATCAAATATGTGTACTCTCATGCGCGGGAAAACTTCAGACTAGTCTTTTGAACTTTGCAGAAACTTCAGGTTAGTTTTTTGCATTATAGCCAAACTAATATTCACCTAATTTTTTAAAAAATAAGATTTAAGGCTGTCATGCCCACTTAATATAGGAAAAATACTATCTTCAAATTAAAATCTACTTCACTTCGAGCAAGACAGACACCCCTGATTCCCACAGAGGAGACGAAGACACATGAAGAGAATCTAAGCTATGTCGCCTTTGTAATAGACAAAGTCATTATATAAAGCTGGGACAGAGAGTGGTTGCACTGAAACAATCCTACTGAGGAAAGAAGAATAAGTAAATCCTTGAAGAGGCATCAAGTATACAGAATAAGTAAAACGGAAAAAGCTAATTTGCTCATTATAAACTAATCCAAAATCATCGTGGAACGAACAAATCATTTTTTGCCAATCATGGGAACAATGATATCTGACCATAAATCACCAAAAAAGCTTTCACAGGTCCAGTCAAGTTATAAAATGACTCTTCAACCAAAAAATTTAAAATGGCAAGTTCTTCATTACCTAGAATAAGTCCAACTATTAAGAAGAATAGTGAAACAGATTATATTTGTCGGCAAATGCAAAATGAAATGGAGATGACATTTTACATAAAACGGCTAACCAGTAATCAAACACAATTTGTCGAATTTGCTCTAGGCTCACAGAATACACTTCAGGAGGCAGCCAAATTACTTTCCTAGAAATAAGAGAAATAATTAATATTTTGAGCACTATTAAGTTGGGTAATATCAAATATAAACAAAATAATCCAATCAGAAAATAGACTATTTGATGATTATAAGGTATAATATCAACTAAACAAACTGGCTAAGGTAGTAAGGTTCGCAGCAAAACATTCATAAACAGAGAAAAAGAAAAATAATGTGAAGCAATGATAATGTTGAATAATTGAACTCTTCCACAGAGGCAGTGAAAACTGCAGTATAATTGGCCACAGAAGAAATTTAAATCTAACCATGGAAACATTGGATTTCAGGACAGTGAAAATGGATACTCACTTCATTTTGTATTTGAGATACAAGAGAACCTTCACGCAGCTCAAGATTTGGAATCAAATGTATAATTGCATCAGCACGCTGAAGATTCTCCAAACAGTTCGGGTCGGTTGACAAATGATTGATACATTTAAGAATCTACATTTGTTAAGAGACACTTAACTAACATGTAAACAAGAAAAGACTTGTAAGATAGCAGTTATAAAATGAAATAATACCTTTAGAAGGATTGGCGGTTCTATCCTATTAAACATTTGGAAGAGTCGACTGAGCAAGCTTTGGGTACACATGTCGGATTTTACAATTGAGTCAGCTTGAGCAAACTCTAATAAAAGATCCGCTACTTTTTCAAGATATTCCCTTGCCACATCAGCACTGAATGATGATAGCATTTGTGAAAGCAATCCAGAGGATGTAGCACTCCCAGGTCTTCCATTTAGAACACCAGATCCTGATAGCACACCAGATGCTGTCTGGGATGCAACCCCAGATGTTGAAGCTCCATCAATGGAAGTAGTTGAACTTGCAGGTTGTGCTGGTATTCTTGTACTTGGTTTCCTTAATAATTTTGTATTAGGATCTAAGCTTCCAATTTCTCTTCCATGTCTTGAGACCGCTGCGAGCGAATTAAATAACTGTGCTTCAGATCTCACTTTACAAGAGTCACATTAATAGCTGAACAATATTAACGTGTCAGACAATTAGTTTTTAAAATAATCAATTTCTGCGCTAAACCGCAATCAATTGAATGAACATTACCAGACAGATTTTTACAATTTAATTTTCTACAGGTTAAGAAAAAACAAAATAATTCAAAGTCCTACTGACAAACAATACACAGAAAAATTTGATAATATTCTTTAACCGCAGATGAATTATTTACAAATATATGCAGGTATAACCAATGAAGCACCAATACGGGTACGGTGACATGCGTACGGGGACACGGGTGCGGGGGATATGGCAATTTTCAAAAAACTAGGATACGGGATACGGCGGGGATATGGCTATATATATATATATATATATATATATATATATATTGTTAAAAAGAAAATGGTAAATATCATTCATTAAACATAAAAAAGATAAAAGTATAAAGACTATAATAATTGTTCATCAACATAAAAAATAACATAAATAAACATAGCAAAGTCACAACCAATATAACATAAGCAGAAGTCAATAACATAAAGAGAAATGTACAGTGGTGTTCTTATTAAGTGGAAGTTATGGAACTATGTTATACCAAGTTTGGAGAGTTGGTCTTTTAAAAGGAAGCATAAACTAATGTCTTAAATATACAATATGGCTTAACTAGTCTTAAATAAAGTAAAGCACAATAGAGAAAAGCAATACTATTTTTATATGGAAGTTTATCACTTATAACTTAGAAGCAATGCATACCACAGTACTCATTCACAGCAATCAGCAAGATTATAACTTAGAAGCATTACTCATTCACAGCAATCAGCAAGATCTTTCACAGCAATAGCATATAGAAAAGAAAAGCAAGCAGAAAACATAAAAAATAAAGCATAAGTCTACCGTCGAAATTCGTCGCCGTCAACCGTCAAGGTTCTTTGCCGTCTTGCTGCGTCGCTGTCGACCCAGAGCTTCGCCACCGATCTGCGACGCTGTCGAGGGTAACGATTCGTCGCCGTCGAGCTACGTAGTCGTCGAGGAGAAGATGAGATTGAGGAAAAGGAGTGGAGAATGAAGTTAGGATTTGAGATTGAAGAGTTAGGGTTTCGATCGATGGGGGCTGAGAGTTAGGGTTTCGATTGAAGATGAGATTGAGGAAAAGGAGTGGATAATGAAATTAGGATTTGAGATTGAAGAGTTAGGGTTTCGATCGATGGGGGCTGAGAGTTAGGGTTTCGATCGATCGGAGATGAGTTGAGAGATAGAGATTTGGGACGGGTTGTTGTGAGAGAGAGAGAGATTTGTTCAAAATGAGAGAGGGATTTGGGAATCTGAACAGATGGGTTTTTAATGGGCCGGGCCGTATCCCAGCGAATTTTTTCCGTATCCCGCCGTATCATGTTAATAGGCACTGTAGGATACGGCGGTAGACGTATCCCGTACGTATCCCGCCGTATCCCGGTGTATCCCGTATCGGACACGTACGGGATACGGATACGTAGGCCTACGTGAAGTATCTGTGCTTCCCAGGGTATAACATATTCAACAATCAACTACAGAAGAACCAAATTTGTTTTACATACTTTGATGCAAGTATCATATAAATCCTTGAATCTGTGAGAATTTTTTCCCAAACTGCCCCACTTTTTGAAAGTTTTTCCCAAACCGACCTACTTTTTTTTTAATTCCCAAACCACCTCACTCGGTCTTTGAACGACCGAGTCTAGTATAAACTAGCACAGTCTTTCAAAGACCGAGTCTTGCACTTCGAAAAATCGAAGAGCAAGACTCGGTCTTTGAAAGACCGCGCTAGTTTATACTAGACTCGGTCTTTCGAGTCTTAACTTTGGGGGTTTTAATAGCGCAGATCTCCTTTCTTCTTCTTCTCGATCTCTCACTACTTCTCTACTTTTTATCTTCTTCTCTCAATCCCTCAACCAAACCCATCGCATCCTAGCCATATTTTGTGGTCGATTTCCCCTTAAATGGATCGATACACTCCCCAAAACCGAGTAATCTCTCATCGATTTTCGATTTTCCCATCCTTTTCCCCCAAATTTGATAATTTCTTTAAACCCTAAATCCCGAAATCCCAATTTCGTAGATCTCGTTTAATTTGCGTCTTCGTTGGGGGACGATCTTGGTTGAAGGATCTCGAAGTACTCTACATTGTCACTATCTCGCTTTGGAATCTCCTACTCGAAAGGTATATTTCTGAAGCTTTTGATAAGCAAATTTTGTGTTAATTTTGGGCTATTGTGAAGGTGCTGAGCTGAATTTGAGTTATTGTTGAGTAGCCATTGATGTTATTTTTAGTTTTAATTAGAGAATGAAAAAAACAAATAAGTAGCAAACGGCATTGTTATATAGAAATTGTTGTTGTGGAGATGTTTCGAGATTGTTGTTGTTTTTGTTGTTGAGATGTTGTGGTTGTGGAGATGTTTCGAGATTTTTGTTGTTTTTGTTGTTGAGATGTGGTTGTGGAGATGTTTCGAGATTGTTGTTTTTTATATCTAGGTTATGTGTAGTTAATAACAATTTTGTTGAAGTTGTAGGATTTGTATTTTCTTGTAAATGGCACGCACAATGGAGAACATGGAGGAAGGAGAAAGTAGTAGACCTCCACGTGGCGATGGACCACATACTCGCGGTGGACGTGGTCGTGGTCGTGCTCGTGCTCGTACCGAGGGTACTAATGTAAGTAATTAATTGTTGATTCTAATAGAATTATATTCCATTTCGGTCTATTGATGTAAATGTTATTGTTATATAGGTTGAAGTCAATCCAAATGAGGCGGGCACTTCTTCAGTCCCTTCATCATCGTATATCCCTTCTGGAGGCCCAGGACCCCTCGACCCTTCACTCCTCACTCTTCAACCGTTGCATCGATCGTAGAATATTTGGAACGGTGAGGCTACGGAGTGCCGCTTTAGGAATGGTCATCTGCTACCTATGGACCTACGTATGCACGAGATACTAAGAGACTGCGGGTTCTACGGTATTGCTAGGATGACATCCATCAAGTGCGATCGACCTCTTTTGGAAGCACTTCTTGAAAGATGGAGGCCCGAGACACTCCTTTCACCTGCCAGTTGGAGAGATGACAGTCATTCTGCAGGACGTTGCCATACTTACCGGGCTTCCAATCGATGGAGAGGCAGTCACAGGATCAATGGATTTCGACCCGGTTTATATAGTCGAGTACTTAGGTGTCGAAGTTGAAGCCGGTGCGGTTAATGGTAAATTTGTCCGTTTGAAGTGGTTGAAGGACAAGTTTAAGAATAAATTGAATGAAGGTTCAACTGCGGCGGAGGTGGAGTGCTATTGTAGGGCATACATTCTCACGCTTTTCGGCACCGTATTGTTTCCAAATTCGATAGGAAATAGCGTGTCATTGATGTTCTTGCCATTGATCGCCGACCTAGGTAACCTCCGCCGTTACAGTTGGGGTAGTGCCGTGCTTTCGTCACTGTACCAGAGTTTATATTTGTGCAGTATAGGTTCGAACCAGATGAATGTGCCTATGATTTTACTTCAGATTTGGAGTTGGGAGCGAATTCACGTCGGTCGGCCCGTAGTACGGATCCAATCTCCGCACTTGACAGTTCTTCCCGATTACGTGGATATGCTACCTCCTATTGTCGGTGTTTACTGGACAGGCAAACTAACATGGACAGCCAACCCCAACAGGTGCTTAACATACTACCGCGATGAGTTGGATAGGTTGGCAGCTGACTGTGTTGTGTGGATTCCTTACACGAAGGAGCGACTGGTTCGACTGCCGCCTATTTGCACATACAGACACAATTTGTGGCTCACGAAAGCACCGTTAATCAACTTTGGGGTTGTCGAGTTCTACTACCCCGATAGAGTGCTACGCCAGTTTGGTCTTCACCAAGGAATTCCAGTTGTCGAGCCATTCAATGCTGAGATGCACAATATTACAGGAATGGATCGTACCCCCGGACACAATTGGGCCACTTGCTTCTCTGTGTACGTTCAGAGATGGAATGTTCACCGTTTCGAAGAAATCATCGATGACATTCTACCGTTTGACCTCTCACTGCATGGGGTGTACATAGCTTGGTACGAGAGTCACTAGACGGTATATCTCTCCAATGTTGCAGACTCCTGCTGGAGTGGTAGTCCCGATCCGTCGACCAAGGACCGAACCAGCAGATCAACATTCCATGAAGTTGCCGATGTACCAATCAAAGGGATCCACTGTTCGGAACTTTGTAAGTTTTAAAGTTTAAATATAAATTTGTTTTAATATATCTATGTGTATATGTAAGTAACATAATCTTTCAACTGTTCATGATTCTCAGTTGAACCAGACTTGGGCCATTGCAAAGAAATGTGCTACTTTGTTGAATAGCAACGCCGCCGACCAGATGCAGGAAACCATACAGGAGATGTTATCTTGTTGCCGTGCACAAGCTGATCTTGTGGGCGAGGGAGCAACATTAGATGCAATACTTAGGACTCCCACACATCGAACGAGCGGCCGTTCTGGTGTCCGACGGAAGAGAGTTGTTCGAAGGCCTCCGCCTCAACCTCCAAGCGAATCAGAACACGAAGAACAAGAAATTGGGGGTGAGATTCAAGAAGAGGAGAACATCCCGTTGTCCGGTCTAACACAGGCAACTCCACAACGTGGTAGACGACAATGAAGACCCACCAACTTCTTCACACCTGACTCTTGATTTTTGATGTAATATTATGAGTTATTATTATTTTGTAATATTTTGAACTTGGTAGGTGTTGTAATTTTTTTAGTTAGTTTGATTTTGTAGTTTGATGTTAGTATGAAGTTGTAATATTATAACTTAGTAATATTTTGTAATATTTTGAATTTGGTAGATGTTGTAATATGTTAAGTTAGTTTGAATTTGTAGTTTTTTTAAATTTGCTTGATGTTGTAATGTGGTTGTGGAGATGTTTTGAACGTGGAGGTTCGAGATTGTTGTTGATTTGTGGTTGTGGTTATTGTTTTGAACGTGGAGGTTCGAGATTGTTGTTGTTTTTTGTTGTTGAGTTGTTGTGGAGATTGTTGTTGTTTTGGTTGTGGAGGTTCGAGATTGTTGTTGTTTTTTGTTGTTGAGATGTTGTGGAGATTGTTGTTGTTTTGGTTGTGGAGGTTCGAGATTGTTTTTTGTTGTTGAGATGTTGTGGTAGTGGAGATTTAACAAGATTGTTGTTGGAGATGTTGTGGAGATGGGGCTAGACTGTTGTTGGAGATGTGGAAGTGATTGTCGTTGTGGGATTGAATTTGGAGTGTGGAAGTGATTGTTGTTGTGATTGTGAATTTGTAAAGGGTATTAGAAGTTTGAATGGAAATTGTAACATACAGGCACAAGACTCGGTCTTTCAAAGACCGAGTTTGCTGTAAACTTACACGGTCTTTGAAAGACCGAGTCTTGTGCCTGTAAGCAAAATTTCAATCAGCTTCAAGACTCGGTCTTTCAAAGACCGTTGTCATTTTAACTAGACTCGGTCTTTGAAAGACCGAGTCTTGAAGCTTATTGTAAAATATATCTCACATCTAGTTAAAATGAGAACGGTCTTTGAAAGACCGAGTCTTGAGTTCAATCAATTCCAGAAACCAAGCTGCTCTCTGGAAATGAGTGAACACCACAGTCGGTTTTTGAAAAACCGTTTTAAATATAACTAGACTCGGTCTTTGAAAGACCGAGTCTTCAATCTGAGAATTTTTTTTCATTTGGATTGAAGACTCGGTCTTTCAAAGACCGAATCTAGTTATATTTAGAACGGTTTTTGAAAAACCGACTGTGATGTTCACCCATTTCCAGAGAGCTGCTTGGTTTCTGGAATTGATTGAACTGAAGACTCGGTCTTTCAAAGACCGTTCGCATTTTAACTAGACTCGGTCTTTGAAAAGACCGAGTCTTACGTCTGTAAGATATATTTTACAATCAGCATCAAGACTCGATCTTTCAAAGACCGAGTCTAGTTAAAATGACAACGGTCTTTGAAAAACTGAGTCTTGCAGCTGATTGAAATTTTGCTTACAGGCACAAGACTCGGTCTTTGAAAGACCGAGTCTTGTGCCTATATGTTACAATTTCCATTCAAACCGCTAATACCCTTTACAAATTCACAATCACAACAACAATCACTCCCACACTCCAAATTCAATCCCACAACAACAATCACTTCCACATCTCCACAACCACAACATCTCCAACAACAATCTAGCCCTATCTCCACAACATCTCCAACAACAATCTTGTTAAATCTCCACTACCACAACAACCACCACAACATCTCAACAACAAAAAACAATCTCGAACCTCCACAACCAAAACAACAACAACTTCCACAACATCTCAACAACAAAAAACAACAACAATCTCGAACCTCCACAACCAAAACAACAACAATCTCCACAACATCTCAACAACAAAAAACAACAACAATCTCCACAACCACAACAACTCAAAGACCGAGCCTTGAAGCTGATTGAATTTTTTTACGAAAAACTTCAAACACATTTTGATTCGAATATATTAACTTATTGATTCCTAAATATTCTCTTTGGCCAATATTTAAACCTCAATCAATCATACAAAGACCGAGTCTAGTTAAAATGACAACGGTCTTTGAAAAACCGAGTCTTGCAGCTGATTGAAATTTTGCTTACAGGCACAAGACTCGGTCTTTGAAAGACCGAGTCTTGTGCCTGTATGTTACAATTTCCATTCAAACCGCTAATACCCTTTACAAATTCACAATCACAACAACAATCATTCCCACACTCCAAATTCAATCCCACAACAACAATCACTTCCACATCTCCACAACCACAACATCTCCAACAACAATCTAGCCCTATCTCCACAACATCTCCAACAACAATCTTGTTAAATCTCCACTACCACAACAACCACCACAACATCTCAACAACAAAAAACAATTTCGAACCTCCACAACCAAAACAACAACAACTTCCACAACATCTCAACAACAAAAAACAACAACAATCTCGAACCTCCACAACCAAAACAACAACAATCTCCACAACATCTCAACAACAAAAAACAACAACAATCTCCACAACCACAACAACTCAAAGACCGAGCCTTGAAGCTGATTGAATTTTTTTACGAAAAACTTCAAACACATTTTGATTCGAATATATTAACTTATTGATTCCTAAATATTCTCTTTGGCCAATATTTAAACCTCAATCAATCATACATTTTCGACAATTAAACACATCCAAACTAAGTGCTTAGTTCGATATAAATATTACAAACACACTAGAAAGCACATAATCAAAATTTAATTGTTTTGAGATGCTCTGTTAGTACATCGACGCTTGTTGTGTCCTTCCAAACCGCAACTTGAACATTTCATTCCCGTACCCCTGCTAGAACTCTCTCTCACATCCATGTCGTTGCGTATTCTCGTAGATTTAGGCCGGCCTTTCCGTGAACGTCGCAAACTAGCATCCGGTACGAGTCGTGGACCGTCGATGGTAGGCCAATACGCTTGATCTAGAATAGGACTGAACACAGGAGCCCAAGTTTGTGCTAATGACGTGACAAGGTAAAATTTATCAACATAAGACTTGTGATCGATTGCACGATATGCACAAGCTGCTAATACATAAGAACAGGGAATATGATATAGATAAAACTTCATACATGTGCATGTTTTCGTACCCAAGTTCACGGTGTGCAAATTCCCACCCTTGCGTTCTCCATTTACCATGCGTATACCCGTTCTCATGGAAAAAACTCCAGGCTGATGATGAAACATTGTAACCTCATGTTGGTTTGCTCTTTCACGGCGACTATCAATCAAATCATGTATACTTTTAGCAAAAATCTTCCTTTCATATAAAAGCTTAGTAGCTTCCTGTCGACGAGTAGTAAAGTAAGAGTTGAGACGTAGA